>PVKE010026730.1:0-22079 GCA_004027555.1 Craseonycteris thonglongyai
TGTGTTTCTACCCATTCTGTGTTATTCAGTTTTTGCTATGTGCTTGGTGTTAGATATGTGATGATTATATTTTCTCCTCTTGTGGCACTTAACACTGTTGTCTCCTGCACATTGAAAGTCTCCACCCCCTTGACTTGCATGACCAGACTTTTTTCTGATTCTTACTTCTCTGAACATTGTTTCTTCTTTCTTTCTCTCTCTTCCTCAGCTCAACCCTTACAGGCACAATCAAGATCTCTATCCTTCTCCCATTCATTTCCCATGAGTTTTACCACCCCCTGTTTTCTCCTGATTTAGCTCCACTTCTCACTGCCCCCACCTGACCTCTCTAGGGGACTTCTGTTACTGGATTCCAGCCAGGACTTTCAACTCAGAATGTTCTAAACTAAATTCTAAATCCTCCCTAAACCTACATTCTCACATTTCTTCTTTCTGTTGGTCAATTTCCCTACTTATAAGCAACAGAAGTGTTCACCTTATCTGTAATCAGCATTATAAATTTTGTGACATCAGTATAGCTCTCAAACCTATTTTCTCCTCTCTCCCCTCATTGGTGTTAACCTAGTTCATTGCCGTTAACCTAGTTCATTGCCATAGACTCCCTATCTCCAATCTCATCTCAAGGAGGCCCCATCTACGTGTAAATTCAACTCTTTATTTCCTAGGCAAAACCAAACATAGGCTTCCAATTCTCTAAGCAACAGAGCTCAGACTACTTAGCATTGCTTAGCTGATTCATTTGTTCCTAATTTGTCTGCTTTTACCTTCCAGCCTTAACTCAAGCCATTCTTCCTGCTCTGTATACTCCCACATCTCGATCTCTTGACTTGTTCTTTCATGCCTTGTGCTTTTGTACCATGTATTTCATATGCCTATAATGTCTCTGCCTTTTGGCCTCCTCTTTGACCTAGAGACCTTTTATTTTTCTCTAGATCACTCTCTAAAGGTCCTCATCTGTGATCTTCACTAATACTCTCTCCTCTATAACTCAAAATTTAAATCTCATTTCTCTACATTAAACCTTTTCCGTGCCTATGCTCTTAGTTATTTTATTATTATACTTACTAAACTTCACTGCAGTTATTTGTTTAGATGCCTTTTTTCTCTTCTAGACAATTTTTTGAATTAGTTACTATTAGGAGAGTAAATGGGTCTTATTAACAACTGTATTCATAGTACTTACTGTAGTGCCTGACTCATAGGAAGACTTGATAGTGTAAATATAAAAATGTTGTTTTTTATTTTTTAAGACTTATTTTTTTTGTTTTGAACAAAGAGAGAGAAAGAGAGAGAGAGAGAGAGAGAGAGAGAGAGAGAGAGAGAGAGACACTGGGGTGGGGAGAGGGTGGGGGGAAGAGCAGTCTCCATAGTTTTATGTCATCAGATTTTGACATGGTTTCATTCCACACAGGTGGGCAGGGGGCTGCACAAGGCAGGAACTGGGCTGGGAGCATCCCACATGGGAGGTACTTCCATGAGATCTGGGAGCCAAACCGGGGACCTTCCTCATGGGAAGCTCACCCTAGCAAAAATTGAACTGGGACCTCCCACATGGGAAGCACACCCCAGTTTAACATATGGGTCCCCAAGAGTCGGGGCCAGGACTCGATCCTCAGACCCTGGGGCGCAAAGTGAATGCTCAACTCTCTGAGCTTTCCTAAAAATACCAACTTTCCTAAAAATGTTTTATAATATGATATTTGGTGAAGAAAATATGTCATTTTCTTATGATTGATTGCCTTCTTTAATGGTATGATAATCTTCTTTAATCTAGTATTGTACTTATTGCCTTAAATTCTACTTTGGATAATGTTACCAACAATGCAATTCCTTTGTTCACATTTGATAGATTTTTGTTGAATATCTTATTTTTAGCCTTCTAATGACATAGTTCTTTGTAAGCAACCAAGTGTTGAATTTTTTAATACAATATGATAATGTCTTCCTTTTAAATGAGGTGAGGGAGACAGTTTCATGTTTAATGTAATAAATTTTTTTGTCTGCTTTATATTTGTACCATTTTTTTATAATTTAAGATGCTTCTTGGGTCATCTTTTTATTTTGTGTGGATTTGCCTTATTTTCTTCTGTCTTTAAATAATTTAAAAGTCTGCCACTCAATTTTTTATCATCAGTGTCTGTTTTAGGAGAGTCTACAATGTTCTTAATTCTCCATATTTCATTTTTATAAAGACAAAGAATTTTTCCCTTTCTTGGCTTCATATGCCACTTTAATCCTATATCTGTTTTCATTCCTAATTAATTAGGATTTAATAATTCTTTAAATTAGTTAATATCATTAGTAGTAATCAGCAGAGTTCTTTACTTATGGCTTCCATTAGTAGTATTTACTCTGATAATCAGTAATTAGTATAGTTGGTATAGAGTCTCCATTAGATGTTGGAATAGATAACTTTAGTAAATTTTCTGTATCTTTCAAGGTATAAGAATGCATTGTTTTCACTCATGAGTGAAAACTAATAATACCCTAGATTTGAATATATATGTACCACTATTTGTATGCTTTTGCTTTTTCATGGATAATCACCAAGAAGTCTGATTTATATTTCATAATAGATTATCTACATTTACTTCTTGGAATCACATAGAATATTATTCTTTATATTGTTTCTTTAAAACGAGGCAGGGTATTGGATTCCTTCTGGTTTTTATATATTATTTACAAATCAGGAATGCTATTTCAAGCCCTATTTCTTTTTCAGTTCTGACGTACATAATCAACCATACTATTTGTTTATTTCTCAATTATTATTATTGTACATTAAGTCTTAATCTCCATTCTTCAGGTACCTCAACTTACTTTTAAATATTATTGTTAGTATTATTATTATTTGCTTTTTATTAGTCTGAATTTTTTTAGTGTATTTTTACATCATTTTGATCTTCAAGTACTATTGATAAATGTTGCAGTTCATATTGTTCTAATTTATTTATCTCTTTGGTACGGTATTTCAAGTCTTACTGCCATTTTATTTTATATCTCTTGGAGGTAGTCAGTTTTGTATTTTACTACAAGGAATTCAGTGTTTTCTACTTTTTTTGTGGTAAAGAATTTTTTTTTCTTTGATTTTGTTTATTTACTCTCCTTGTTACTCTCTGACTTTTGCTGCTTTTTAAAAGAATATTTAGTAGGTATGTTTTTGAGGAAGAGTATCTTGCAACAGAACTCATCATCCTATTTAGTCTCATTTTATTTCTAAACATATTACATTAGCTATTGTATACTTAAATAATAAAACTATAAAACATAACAGCTATAATAAATATGTGTAATGAATATATAGATCATTTATATAGTATAAAGGGTTCTACAAATATTAATATTGATAATAAAAGATGATATCTCCAGGGGAAAAAAATAAACAAAGGCCAAAATCTATTACCCACCAAAAAGGCAAGAGGCCAATAATCACATAAAAATTCTTCATCTAATTAGTAATGAAAGGAATGTAAAGTAAAGGGACAAAATATTGTTCTATATCAAAAAAATTACAATGGTTTAAAGTCACTCCATTTTGGAAGAAAATGTGCATCAATAAATGCTGTATCTTGAGGTATTCTAACCTTCTGGACTGCAAATTTAGATAATAATATTCTTTTTTTAAGAAGCTATTCTGAATTGTCCAAATGTTCTACAACAGCAACAACAACAACAACATCAAATTGTAAGAAAGAGAACGTAGTGTATGCTAAAACTTAATAATAAATGCTGAAGTGACTGAGGGGAGACAAAAATATATTTGGTAAAATGTTAGGGAAAGCATCCTAGAATAAACAGATTTTAAGCAGTGTCTTTAAGAATTGGCATGATTCATCTATAGAAACTATGGAAGGCAAAGGACTGTTTTAGTTCCAGGCAAAGATAAAAACCCAAGGTGTCAGATACTTGAAAGCTTTTTAAGGGAGTAGATTTTAAATGTATCAATTCACACACACACACACACAAACATACATACACAATTATGTTCAAGGGAAAGAGATTATCCTTACTGTGGTAATCATTTTGGAATATAGGTATACATGTATCTAATCATCACATTATATACCTTAAATTTATAAATTTAAGCACAGGAATAGTTTCTTCAAGGCTATATCTTTAAAAATAAAAATCTTACTTTATGGTCGTTGACATTTTTTATTTCCAAGTGATTTGTGGTAAAATATGATACCCATGAAGCAGATGGAGATATATTCAGTGTAAAATATATCACAATTTAGAGTAACACAGAAAGATGCACAGCTCAGCATAACCTACATGTTATGAACAGATTAGCGTAATATGCAACACATTTGTTTATGTCATTGGCTACAAGACCAGAACTAGATACAAGCTTGATTAATTTAAAGACTCCAACTAACAATTATCAGCCAACCCCTGCTCTCTGCATGATTTTAGCTGATTGGTCAGATGGGCATCAGGCCAAGCATATGGTGGGTAGCAACTCTGAAAGGATTTTATTTGCCTGTTTCTGAACTGCCACCATGGAGATTCCAAGGAGAGTCCAACACAAGTTGGGCACATTGGTAGTGATTCATAGCATATAGATGATTTCCCTAGATGTCTATAAGGATATGGAGGTGCCTCTGTCTACATTCATTTGTCCTCTGAAGACAAAGCCAATGTGCAAAAGCAGAGAGGAAGGAAATTAGAAGTTTTAATGTCTCTCTTTGTGCCACTTAAACTCAGTCTTTGGATACTCACCTGCAGAGTAAGGAATACAGAATTGTTTGTTTTACAAGAATATTGTTTTGCAGGATACAGTTTTTCAAGTATTACCAAAAAAAAAAAAAGTATAAAATGCCTAGAAGTAACAGAAAACAAGGCTGGAGGAAGTAGAGGCATACTGGAATTCATTTACAGTATTCTGCATCTGAAATCAGAAGGATATACCGTATTTTTCGGCGTATAAGACGACCCCCTAATTTTACAGTTAAAACATAGGTTTAGGCCTATATTCGCTGTATAAGACTACAGCCTCGGAAGTGGGGGGTAGTCTTATACAGCAAATACAGGCCTAAACCTATGTTTTAACTGTAAAATTAGGGGATCGTCTTATACGCCGGAAAATACGGTAGGACTTGTGGACTTGTGGCCTTAGCACCAACAGAGGGTAGATGATGAAATACATTTTATTGTTAGTCACTGGGTTTAGAATTCTGAAAAAATTTTGTTTTTATTGTGTTTTATAGTGTCTCTTCAATGATCGCCTGTATTTATCTTTAAAATGCTCCTTTGCTAGGTCTTTTCAGAAATAAGCAATATCTGCTTTGTGCCTACAGACATAGTCCACTATAATTTTAGTGGGAGGATTTCTCTTCCTCTACTCCTTTTCCTATCACCTCCCTTTTCTATCATTTTTATTCTTTCCTTTCACTTAAATTCTAACCATAACATTCTGGTTTGTGTGGTCTGTATGTCAGTGTGGTTTTGACATGCTCTTAATAATTCTCTCTGGCTCTGTTTTCTCTGACAGTATATCTAATACAATATTAATAACAAGATTGTTTCTGATGAGCACACTGAGCAGAGGGTTCAGAATAACATATTAATTGTAGTTTTGATTGGTGTGTTTGTTCTGAATAAGTAGAGTACCATGTAGGTTTTATGTTTTCCAATCTATTGTAGGTCAGAAGATCCTACTAGGATCTTTTGTGGTAAACAAACCATTTTATGAAATGTGTTATGCAGAGGTTTGATGATGTCTCAAAGCTAATATTCATCTGCAATGTGTGCTTCCCACAGTGTATTCGACGTGCCATGTTTCAGGATCTCAGCAGGGCTCTCTTTATGCCAGTCAAGGATGAGATGTTTCCCATGTCCTGTCAACCAAATGCTGTGCCCTTCATACAGTGATGAGCTGTTACTCTTCTATGTGTTTTAAATTAGATTAGGAAAAGAAAAGCCTGGCATAGCATTTATGCATAGACTGTTGTCTATAATGTGTACAATGTATAATGTCTGTAACATACCACTTGCTACATTATATTATAATTTGAGCTGCTAAAGAGCTCTAGGATCTAATTGATATCCTACAGAAGGTTGCATTGCTCTGCTGTTGATGGGGAGTTTAGCAGTTCGTCAGCTGCAGAGTTAGTCTTGAAAGGGCACCCGTCCGTGTGGGTGAAGAGTTTCGAAATGTGTTCTCTCCTGTCATCCCCACAGGACCTGTGGACCTACAGGCCTGACTCATGCCAGTGATGGCTGTGACATTTATGGGCCAGGCTGCATGTCTTTCATCAATAGACAATTACTGGTGTAGTACCAAGGCATGACTGCGCCTCTGGGCACAGTAGCTGTCACATCTACTGCCGAGGTGTGTGAATTAATGATCAGATGGATTCAGCAGGTTGTACAACATTAACGTTAAATTGTCAGCTCCACTGAGAATGTTCAACAGTCTTCCCTTTAGATCTTTTCTTTCATTCTGGGTCTGAATTAGAAGAATAAACACTAGCTTCCTTATTTTTAAACCGCTTTAAGAGTCTGAGCAAGAACATTGGGACTCCCTGTTTCCACTCGGATGGCTTTTGTGATTGTTTATCTGGAACATGATGGGACATTCCTTGCCTCAATTTCCTCATGATTGAAATAGTAAGACACGCTGTTACCTTCTTGACCATGCCATCTCATTATTTAGTGCTGGTAGAATATAGCCCGTGCCACTTTAATGATTTGTATAACTCCATTTTTGGCATGGCTCAATATATCTTGCTGAGCACTATTCTTAGTTCTCATTGTATGTGTGTATGTGTTTTAAACAATCAGGAAGTTTTATTCTTTAATTTATATATATATATATATATATTTTTTAATATTTATTTATTTATTTTTATTGTTTTTTTGACAGAGATAGAGAGATACAGAGACAGAGACAGAGAGAGAATTGAACTGGGGGAGCTCCCAGCTCAGCATATGGGTCCGCACGGGCCGAGGCTGGGATTCGATCCCTAGTCCCCGGCGCTGCAAAGTGAGCGCTTAACCCACTGAGCCATCCCGGCTTCCCCTATATATTTTTTTTTATTAAGTTTATTTAAGTTATATATATTAGTAAAATTATATAGGTTTTGAGTGCACATTACTATAATACATCATCTATGTAGGTTTACTATTAAAATGAAGATGTCCTGGGTGGATATCTTCCCGGTGATGCTTATCTTCAGTAACACAATGGTAATTGGAACGTATTTCAATAACATGGCCTGAAGGAATCCAAGGAGATTGAGCACGTGATAGAAGGGGACGAATGGCAGGCTGGCAGGCTACTTGGTAGCTTCCCTCTTAGGTCTTAAAAGACTTCTGCAAATATATTCATATGGTGACAGAAAGAGACTTGACTCTGGGTGGTGAATACACAATCAATATACAGATGATGAATTATAGAACCATATACTTAAAACTTACATAATCTTATTAATAGAATTTTTAAAAACTTCTTGCAACTTTAGCTCAAATATTCTTGTGATGAATTGAAGCATATTATAAGAAATTCTCAATCTTTCCAGTAGTTTTGATAAAAAATGTTTTTTGGAAGAAAAGATAGCTATTACTTCTTTTTTTTTTTTTTAACCTAGAATGTCAAACATCCTGGAATTTTCACATTAAAGTTAAGAATGAATAATAATACTTCTTAGAACATAAATTAGTTTGGAGTTATCCATCAGATTAAGAATCTTGGCAATCAAATAAGCTGTTTTTGGTTCCCTTTTCCTTCCTTACTGGCATGATCCTGATACTTATACCCACTAAGTATGAAACCTTCAAACATGCCTGTTGCCCTTTCTCTGTATGTCTTTAGAATAAAACCAGCTTACCCAACAAAAGGAGGTGAGTAATTAACCACTTAGTCCCACTGGGAGAAAATGACACAGATGGCTGAGTAGCAGGGGGCATTAAGAAAAAGAGCTATGAGGAAACCGGGATGGCTCAGTGGGTTAAGCGCTCACTTTGCAGAGCTGGGGACCAGGGATCGAATCCCGGCCCCGGCCCGTGCGGAACCATATGCTGAACTGGGAGCTCCCCCAGTTTAGTTCTCTCTCTGTCTCTGTCTCTGTATCTCTCTCTCTCCCTGTCATAAATAAATAAAAATATATTAAAAAAAAAAAAAAAAGAAAAAGAGCTGCCAAAGGGTGGCCTTTCCTCCCAAATGTTCCAGAATGCTCTTTTTCTTTACACTTAGAATCAGAGTATCAGTGGGTAATGAGAGAAGCTAGACCCATGACAGTACTAAATAGAAAGATGTCTAGAAAGGCATAGAGCAGAACTAATGTTTTATTTTTAAAAATCTAATTGGGAAAAATGTTGTTCTTATAAATAAAAACCAGTTAATTACATACTCATTGAGATTTTTGTTCCCTGGATTAATTTAAAGTTACCAATCTTCCAGGCCACCCGAGAGGGTCTGGGATCCCAGCGGCTCCACAAAGCCTGGACATATATCCAGCACAATCTCATAATGCAGATCTCCAGGAATGGCAGAATTGATTTCAAGGGATGGGTTCAAATCTGAAAGTCTACCAAGTATTTTCCATAGTATGAAAAAATATTATTTCATATACATATATGTGTTAGTGTTCATATGCAAATAGATGCTGTTGTGATTGCTAAAATACAGAATCATTTAATTTTGTGTCTAAATTCATGATAACTTTTCATTTGTTTTGTCATTGTGCATAGTTTTGCTCAAGAGATTCTAAAATTATAGAACATGGTTTTTGTTTCTTGTTTTGTTTGTTTTTATTTAAGAGATTCTGAAGATTGAGAACCACCATGATGTAGAGGATTTACATCCAGCCTACAGGTGGGAGTGCAATGTTTTCTGACACCCGGAGTGTAACTTTGCCTGTAAGCAGCAGCCTCTTTCAGTTGAAAGGCTTTTTAGGCACCTTTATTAGACCATTTTGGTCCCTGATGCTTAAAAGGTATCGTTTTGCCTCTGATGGAAAAAACTATCAGGTATTTCTACTTGGGTAGAAATGCAGAATAAGTCAATATGGATTATGTGGCAGAAATTTCAGAGCTCTGGGAAGGTCCTAGTGTCATTTGAAATCCTTCTTACTCACTGGAATTCACTTTAAGTCAAGAATTTGATCTTTGTTAAAACAGATACCCTTGGGAAGTCTAGCACTTCACATTGGTATCGATGTTTATTTCTTGATGTTCACAGTAGGTTTTAGAACATTGGGCATCTGAGATAGAGGAATAATATCTGCTAAAAGAGGAAAAAAGACTGGAGTACTCTTAAACCTATGATGGCAATTCATTGGCTCTGAATTTTGGCTTTTCATGCTGCTTTTCCATAAGTGAACAGCATTGCCTTTCAGCATTTAAAAAAAAAAAAAATTACACACACAAACGTTAATTTGTATGTGAGAATAGAGTTTGTGATAGACACACATAAAAATAAGATGGAGAATAGGATTTTGTTTTTTGGTCTGGAAGAATCTCATTTTATAGTATCAGAACATTTTTGTGTAAGAAGAATGTGCTAGAGTCATTCACTACTATTATGCTTTTGTTCTACCAATAAGTTTATCTCAGAAATTGATTTCCTTCACGGTAAAGAAAAATAGTTTACATTTCTAGTAGGAGATGTGTATGTGTTTACCAACATTCTATCTCTCTCTATATATTTTTTATTCCAAGTGAATTTTAGGGAAGTTAAATTATGCAGCAATATTCATCGAAAATATCACTGGGAATCCACCTGGCCCCACCCTGGCTGAGGACAGTGTTCAATGAAGGTGCTCATAGGAGCTGGGACAAGGCAATATTTTGTTGTGCAAGACTGAATTTCATGCTTGATGTTTGGTGCCTTAGCCACTAAATTCCAAAAGCATTTTGTATAATAATGACAACCAGAAATAAAACTCACCTGCATCCATTTCTATACACCTCAGTGAAGAGTTCCACCTGTGATTGAAAGTCACAGTGCTGCCTCTTCTCCAAGGCAGAAACTTGATTCAAGGCATTTGAACAAGTGGTGGTTTATGAAGCTGAAATGCCTTCATACTATGGTTACAAATTGGCCACTTGATAACTCCTGCTCTGAAACTCTCAGGTATTCATTTACTGACTACCATTAATTTCAATATGTGTGCATGTGCTAGATGATGTTGGAGTATTTTGTTTTTCTTTAATGAGGATTCACCAAATGCCCAGGCAGTGGGTTGAGAATGCTGCTTAATAAGTGTGCAGAACTGTTTTTTCCCACTGTGAAGGGCATAATAAATACTGCATTGAGAAACAAATCACTTTTATTTTCCTTTATTCAAACTTCCCAATCTTCCCAACTATGCAGCGGCTTTCAAAGTGCTAGTGATAAGCTGACAACTTTGTTTTAGGGGGTTGATAGAGACAGGAAGATTAAGTATCACAAAGTGTGAGTACTAATGCTGCCCCCTAGACAGCTAAGCAAGAGCACTTCTGGCAGGATATAAAATTACTTTTCAAGGCTTAACTTCCACAACTGGTTTAATAGTGCTTGTTACAATATACTCTAATTGCTCTGTGGCAATTTGTACACTGTGAAGATTCTACTTCAAACCCTTCATGACTCCCTTGTTCTACAGGTAGATGTTTACATTATGACAGATACCTGTAATTAGCTAAATGAGAAAAACCTACCAAATAATGCACTACATGGAAATTAAACCTTCTGGACCAAATTCTCGATGCCAGCAATCTATTTGTATACTGTTTCTGATTCTCCATGAAAGTCATGTACCTTCATAAATACACATAAGCAGCCACTGTTTGAAACCTGGTTTATGTACACAGTGGGGTCTCTGATTCTGTGAATTCACACTGGAGATACAAGTTTGGAGATTCTAGGGCACAGTGAATGACCCTACAAAAATTCGTCAGCAGATTGAAAAGGGGTTACCAGGACCTGTGAGTCTGTCCTGAGACATCCATAGAAACTTGTAGCTTAGCAAGAACTTAAAGAGAGTTCAGGTGTGGTAGGCAACCGTGCAGGTTTCCTAGAACTTTGTTACCTAGATTATGCTATGTCCAGAAAAAGAAAAAGTGACTGAGGAAATTTTGAAGGAAACTTCAGTATGGAAGATTTTTTTTTTTTGTCTTAATTCTGACACTATAGGTTGTGCCAAAAATGCTGCCTATAAACATTTCACATAGGGCTGGATAAGCGGGCTTTAGAGAGGTAGAATGTGCAATTTCAGATGGAAAAGGAAATGGATAATTAAGATTTCTTCTTGGATGATTAATATCTTCAGGGGCTTAGGCTGGACAATTGCCAAGGTTCTCTCTAACACTAAAGTTCTGTGGGTCTAAATTAGATCCAGTCACTTGTTTTGTAAGCAATTCCATAGAGTATTTTCTCATTCCTCCCCCCTCCCCCCCCCCACACACACTTCTAGACATTTATTCCCTGATCACATATACTAGGTTTGTGGATATAGTAGTCAACCATATTAACTGTATTTGTTCCTGGACTTGCTAATCTGCTCACATTGCACTTTTGGATTCAATGCTCAGAGGTTCACATAAACTAACTTTGACATAACTTTGATTTTCAGACTAAAACACACACACACACACACACACACACACACACACACACACATATCAAAAGAGACACCAGGGCAGCTAACTGGGGTGCAAGATTTCTGAACAGAGAGAGAAGAGGGTGAAACAGTTCTCTGAAAAGGAAGCATTATGAATGAGGTATTGAAGAAGAAAATCTTGACCTTTATCTATGTTTATTTCTTTCCCTAGTTTAACGTCTTATTTGAGTACATATTCCTTCTCTCTCTCTTTTCCTCACTCCCTCTTTTTTTACATTTTTACATATATATATATATATATATATATATATATACATATATATATATATGAATTTAGTCTTTGGTTTTATATATGATTTATTATTTGTATAAATAGAATATATATGTAAAGTATATATATAAAGTATATATACACATATATATTCTATTTATATACACATTATTATATGTTAGTATTCTCCATAAAAATATACATATTAGCCTGAATTTTTTGATAATAATACATGAAGAAAATTAATATATGCTAAAAATGGATGTCTACATATTTTCTTATATGTGAGTAGAAAAATCTTCATGTCATTGGGTATACAGTAGTTATCTACGTATAGAGGCCTCTTGTCTTAATGCCAGGGGCTGTATTTTGTTGTTTGTGCTGTGAGCATGAAAGGCTTGCCCAAAATACGTACCGGTACCCTTGTTTAAATCTATGGAAGTATAGCGCTGAATCAGCCATTCCTGCAGTGCGAATGTTGACTTTCCTTTTTTTTAACCTACTGGCATTTCCTAATTGTGTCACATTTTCTAATTTCCTGTGTTCTTGTGTGCATGCTTAATTTTTAATGTGGGTCTCTCTATGATCTGACTCCTATGTTTCTTTCCAATCCCAGACTCTATTTTACCTCATTCCTCCTCCATCTCTGAACCCTAAATTATAGCTATTTTGAAACACATTTTGTTTCTACTCTATTCTCACACTTTCTGTTCTATTCTCACACTTTCTTTTTCTTTTGTTTCTCCTGTCTAAAGTAACCACCAGTCTGCATTTACATGGTCCCTCTGATCTGCAAGATCTTGTTCAAATATCTCCTCCTTTGGAAGATAAGTTATATGTTTTTCTTGCCTCCCAGAGAGATGATTATTCCCTTCTTTGTGCTAATGCCATCTATTGTACCTGTGTCCATTAAAAGCCCTAAGAAATAGGTGGTATCATTCCCTTTGCATTGACAAGAATGCTGAGACTTAGCAGTATTAAATAACAAATAGCCAGAGGCATCAGGGTCAAAAATGGGACCAAGTCACTGAATCCAAAAGCTTTTGCTCTTGACCACCTTGTTATGCTTCAGGATTAAAGAATTCCCAAAAGGCATATTAAGGCTTGTAGTAGTTAATTATATCTTAAGTATACCTAGATACAAGAGGCCAATGGAAGGTCCCCTTGTTTCCAGAGTAAAAGGGACTTGATTTAAGGATGGACTAGAAAGGAAACTTTATGTGAACTCCCCTTCTGGGAGCCTGGCCTGATTCTGACAGTTAACTCAGAACTTCAAAAATTCATCCTGAACATGAGCTGCCTAGAGCACAGGCGTGGTGGACTGTGGGCAGAGAAGACCCAGCCTTCTTCCCTAGACGTAAGTACCTGAATAGGCCATGTCATTTTGTTTTTTTTCTTTCACGTGCAAGGTGGTGACTATAGTCAATAATACTGAACTTTACAATTGAAATTTGATAAAGAAGTAGAACTTAAGTGTCCTCACATTTTAAAAAATGGTAAAAATGGGAGGTGACGGATATATTAATTAACTCAATGGTAGGTGTCCTTTCACAATTTATTATTAAATCATCACATTATGCATTTTAAATACCTTACTATTTTATTTGTCAATTAAATAAAACTGGGGGGGAAAAAAAAGGCATGCCAATCTTATTCTCAGCATGGCCCAGGCTGCCACCCTAAAGACTTTATGCCTCAGTATAATATACTGTGTATATGTATGCTAAAATAAATTAATATGCCAACCTTTGATCCACTCTCTCCTGAAGTTGCCTCAAAATTTCAGCAAATGATATCATGTTTATTTCCTCACTGGATTTAAAACCTGCTTTTGGATTCCCCTAGTTGCATATCCTTTAAATTGAAATCCCTTAACATCCTTTAGAGTTTACCAAGCACCATGAAAAGCACTAATATATGTAAATTGTTGCTATTGTTCTTAAGTGCTTCTTCATATAGAATATAATCATTTCAAAGACAAAGTAAAATTTCTTTTATGTCAACAGTGATTACGTTTACAGCATGCTCATGCTTTGATTTAGAAACATTATTACTTCTGGAAAGTTAAAAAAAAAGTTATTTTAAACTTTTGGAATTTATATTTCATTTACATTAACTTATTTTTGCCCCCCTACATTCTTGTTTATCCTTCTACTTTTGAAGAAAATTATCAGTTTGGAAAGAGTTGCAAAGGCATACAGTAGTCAAATTGTCAGTAATTTTATATTAAGCACTGGTTTATAAGCTCTGATTTTAAAAAGCAGTTTAAGTTTATTTTAGTGTAAAATATAGCAAATATTGATTAAGGGGATGTGCATTCTGCTACTTAGTATGTGAGCAAAGAGCATAAAAGTTAATTCTTTAATGTAGACAGATTATAAACTACCATGCAGAAGCACATCTTTAATTTGTGGGAATCCTGGGTCATGTTTAGACAGTTTAGTCTTCATTTCCCTGCTCCCTCTCCACTCCAGCACCTGTTATATTTATTAAAGACAAAATTGGATTACTATAATGACAAAATGATGACAGATTGGAGATATTTTTTTCCCTTTGTCTTTAAAAATTAGAAACAATTTAATGCAGTTCTGCAATCCTATGGCATCGAACGCCAGGAAATATTGTTGATAGTGTATTTCCTGGTGTCTCTGCTTTTGGAAACATAACAGTTATTCTCTCAGGAATCCTTTGGTCAGAGTTACCACTGATGATGTGAGTCGATAAATGCTTCTTGACCTGTGGTCAGTGTAACAGCAAGTCCCGAAGGACTCAGGGTATCTGCCCAGAATGGAGCTGTAAGCGTGAATACAGAAAACCCTGGAAAAACAGGCAATCAAAAAGGAAGAAGGTGACCAAGAGAAGAGTAAATTCATGGACTAACAGGAGTTTTTAGAATAAAAGGTTATGTTTGACTTAGCTGTCACTTTTAAGGAAAGAAAATGAGATTTTTCAAAAATATGCAAATGTAAATCTGACCTAACCAGCATTTATGTATAAATCTATATTATTGTTTTAAGTCAGGTTCTGATGTGCTGGTATACAGATAAAATGCAGATTGATTTACTCGTTGCAGGATTGGCTATCATGCTAATTGTGATTCATAACTGTCGCCCACTATTTGTGCTATTTGAGAGCAATTCTGAGCAAAGGTAATTATGGTAGATTGCCCCTGTGCCAAGCAGGCATTGCATAAATCCTTCAGCTGAGGTAAGACTGACAAGCTGTGAGTAATAGACTGCACCTTGGAAAAGATTTATATTTGAGGCCCAGTTAGCTGGAGTGCTTTATACTTTTCATTTCTCAATAACTTGACTGCAACTAAGGCAAGCCAGTTATTTCCCAAATTCTCCATTTTTGTGATAGGATAATCAATAAAGTGCAACTGTTAATTTAGAGTCACTCTGATATACTAGGACTAGACAGTTTACTACAATATTGATTACTTCTGTAATTTACCACTGGGAGTAAATGCCAATGTGATCCAGATACTTTGAAGGTCATTAGAAATAGGTTGCTTCTTAGTGATACCAGTTCATTTATCGGTAAGTACAAATGCTTTGTTGTCATAATCCGGTGGACTCCTTGATTCTCCATGCTGCATGGGCAAAAGGTAGCACAATTTTACCACTCATACATCACAATGCTCAGCCTAAAATCGAAGGGCAAAGTTTAGAGGTGTATTTTTATTTTTTATAGGTGGAGTTCTCAGAATGAAGTCCAGGAATGATTCTAGGCCACTGCCCACTCATATGGCAGAACTTTGAATAGACCTGAATTGCTATCCTAATCACTTTTGCAAAGGCCACCCTTATAATCACCCTTGTCACTCAAGGAAATTTTAATTGTGGTGCAAGTTTCAAATATCATCAGCAAAGACATCCTAGATACCTCATCTCTTCAAAGTATCATAATTTCATATAGGATGTCTGAGATAAGACATCTTCTGACTTCTAAAATTAAATACCTGTCAAAGGGAATTCATGAACTTTGTAAATTATCTACTTTCCCCCAGTGCCATGTTTTCATGTTTGCACTTTTAACATCCACGTGTTTTCTCCACAATATTTGAGATTTGATTGTCCAGTCTTCTCATTCATCCTTCCCTATCTAGACCACTGCTGATCCTATGTTGTCCTTTGTCTCATGCCATGCACGGACATCTGTCCCACACTTGCTAAGCAGTTTCCTCTCACGGGATGGCAGGAACCACTCTCCATATCATTGTTTTAATGTTGTTGTTTTTGGTCTTTTCCTGGTTTCCACTTGCATTATCCATAGTATCTATTGATCCCTTTTGAATTACCTCAGTAGGTTCCTTCCTGACCAGTCCCTTAATCACCTAATGCCCGGTGGGCTGGGTTTGTCTTTCTCAAACAAACCAGTTTACCATATTGTTTTTGTTGCTATTGTTGTTGTTGTTATTCAAAGCTTCCAAGCCTTAACCTAACAGACAATATTTGGCTATAAATATTCTTCTTTTCCTCAGTAAACCCAAACTCTTTGTTTTTACAAAAGTCTACCTTTGTTATATAGAACAAGAAACTGCAGTTTTAAGATAATATGTTATTTATAATATTTTTCTATACTTTGTCTTGCCTGGTTTCTAATATGCCTTTCTTTTATAATGTGTCATGCAACTTTGTGTTTTAAATGTATCTTAAACCACAGCAATTATCTAGTTCCAACAAAGAACCAAAATTTGATATTCTCTGGGGTGTGGATTATAGCCTTCTTTCTTTACATGTTAAAATTATTTGTGAGAATAAATATGTGTGCACACGTGCACAACACATATATAGAAGCCAGAATAATGACAGGTCCATGTTAATAAAGCCATTGTGTGGGGATAGTAGTAGAAGAGGTACATGGTCAAGGCCAAAGACCAAAAGGAAGAGAAAATAGAATCCTAGAAGACTAGAATCAAGTTATTTAGAAAAAGCTCTTAGAAGATAAAAAGTGAGTGATTAGCACATGTTTTGTTTTTTTTTAACTGAACTGCGGGCCTCACCTCATTCTGGAAGCACACCCCAGTTCAGCATGTGGGTCCGCCTGGGCCGGAGCCGGGATTCGATCCTCGGTCCTCAGGGCTTCAAAGTGAGCATTTAACCTGCTGAGCCATCCCGGCTTTCCCAGCACATGTTTTTATGTGTCTGTTTATATGTACCTAGATGCCTCTATATAGTTGGGAGAGATGCATATTTTTGTAGGTTATTAGCCATTATTTATTTTATGACTCTGTATAAAAGAAGATATAATAGTATCTTTTCATCATAAAGTCTGTATGTTCTCTAGAATAACTATTTACTTTTAAGTATTAGAAATTTTCATGCTTACAAATACATACAATTATATATTACACTTGATGAAGATGCATTGAAAAGTAGTTGAACATGTTGAATTTTTTTAAAAGATTTATTTTGTGTTTGACAGAGACAGAGAGAAGTGGGTGGGACCAGAGCATTCTCCATAGTTGTACAGCATCAGTTTTCGACATGGTTTCATTCCACACAGGTGGGTAGGGACCGCTCAGGGCAGGAACTGGGCTGGGGGCCTACCGCATGGGAGGCACGACTTTTGGAGCCAGGGGACAAACTGGGAGGTGAGTGAGAACCGAACTGGGGGCCTCCTGCATGGGAAGCACACCCCAGTTCAGCATATGGGTCTACACGGGCTAAGGCCAGGATTCAATCCTCTGTCCCCAGGACTGCTAAATGAGTGCTTAACCCACTGAGCCATCCCTGCTTCCCCATGCTTAAAAATTTTTAACAAGAATGTACAAAGTTGTAAATTTTGTTCCTCTTAATATATGTTATTTAGATTGTAAACTTTTTTTAAAAAGTGGAATGAGTATAATCTACATTGTCACTCATACATGTCCAAGAAGATAAAATCATATTAAGAAGGCAAAGCTTTACCACTAAATTAATATATGCCTCAGGTTATATGCTTTACTCTTAGTGTAGGTTAATCTTCTGGGAGCAATTATAGTCCCATTTAACAAAAATTCACAATAGTGTATTTATGGTGCCCTAGAGATACAAAGATACAGAACAATTAATGAATCCCAAAGGTGTCTTATGTGATTTTAGTGTGGAACACTTAAATGTGGAATGATTGCTGTTATCGCTGTTGAGAGAATGTTGTTTGTGGAATGGGTCTGGGCCTCCAAGAACAACACTGTGATGTATTTAACTTGTATCATTTTCCTGAGAGTTCACTTTTGGGTATGTTGGAGAAGTAGACATTTGTAAACCTCAGCCTCTTAGCCTCAATGCAACCCTGTCTCCTACATGAGTGGTATATTGGCTCAGTGACAAATGAGCTACAAGTGACTGCAACATAAACACGTGGTCTGGACCTTTACTAGCTCACTCCTAGTGTACTGTAGGTGAGGTGTGAAGTCAGTTGCAAGAGGCAAAACTGTGCGTTAAATTGCTTAGGTTCTAATGGAGGATTTCTGTTTCTATCCTACTCTTAACAACTGCCTGCAGACCATCATTCAGTAAGAGGTATATCATTCAGCATATCAGGAGAATCAAGCCTTTTTAATGAAATTATTAACTTGAAGGAGATCTGAGTATTATTTGGAAATATGACTGGCTTGAGGTGCAGTTCATAAAGGATTGTGCATATATACATTTTTAAAAAATCAAGTTAATCACATTAAAATAAAAGATTGTTTTTGTAGTGTTACATTATAACCAAGGATAATTATTTTAAATGAACTTGAATTGGGAAAAGGAGCAGGAAAGATGATAAGGAAATACTATCAGCATTTTTGTGATCAAATCACCATGAAAATATTGAGTTGTCATGAGTATTATTACAAAAGAAACACTATTTTTAGACAATTTGTTAATACAATTTTATATATTAGTGTTTCATGTGCCAGGCTTCATGCTCATGAAGCTAAATATCTCCTTAAGCTTAGCTTAAGACCAAATATAGTGGCAACTATTGGCAAAAAAAAAAAAAAAAAAAAATCAGCTCCTTTTGGTGTCATTCATTTTAGCTCAGTGAACATCCCTAATGGATTCAAAACAATATGCAGTGTCCTAGAATGCACTGTATTTTCCTCAGTGGTGGTGACATTGGGCTTATTCTCAGTGCTTTGGACTAAGCTCCCTAGAGCTAGTGTTGATATCACTTCTTGAACATTAATCCTCAGTGACATAATTGTTACTTTTTAAATAATCAGTGTATGAAGCCTTAAATGTCTGGGAAGCTAATGTCTGGGAAGCTAATGTCTGAAAAGAGATCTGACATTATGAAGCTACTCCTGTCTGAGATAATTTTGGCTGCTTATCAGAGCAGCAGCAGCTGTATTTTAGACTTAGAGTTTCTATTTAATGTGCCATGAAAAAGCAACAAGTACTCCACCAGAAAAATCATATTTTGTTGAAAGAAGGAAAGCAAAATGAGTTACAGTTCTATACCCAGGAATCTTAAAACGGAGGGGTGGGGGGGATTAACTTGGGAGTATATTTTATCAGTGTTCTGAGTCGTTTTTTTTTTAAGTTTTTACTTAGTGTGTATTGCCTCAGAGTAAAAATATTTTTGGAATCCTTATCAGTCAGAAAAATGTCTTGTTCAATCAAAATTAGGTGGAATTTGCGGCTAAAATAACCCCATTTTACTTGTTTGTGGAATGGCTATGGAAGCTTTATTTTTCCAAGCAAATGGCAAATGCTTGCACCGATGTATAGCTGAGGCAAATTGTGTATACTCTATTTCATAAATGAAAGGGGAATTATTGAAAACACTCTTTCCCTGATCAGTAAAAACTGATTGCCATCAAAGAAGCGCCTGATTACTAACCACCAGCTTAGTGTTTAGACGGAACATCTGGCTGACTCAGAGGAGAAAATTTGCTGAGCTTATAAAATGTTTATTTCAACTTTTAACTCATGCATGTATAGGACACAGATGAGGAAACATCTGATGTTCTTTGGATTTCTGTTGTTAAACAAATGTAACTCATCTTCAAGCAAAAATTTAGTAAGATGTTTTCCTCACTAATTTCTCTTCTTAAGCTCTTGAATAGCAAGGACTCCAAAAACAAGAATTCTAAGGAAAACTAGGGGTGAATACGGCCCTTACATAGCTGAAGGATATCCTTGACTTTACATTGCTTCACATACACTTTGATATAGGTGGACTTCTATTATTTTAATTCAACTCATGTTGTTGAGTGAATGCCACATTCAAGGCCCTAACTGAGTGCTTACTAGAGAGGAGGAGTTCAGGACCTGCCTGCTCCTGCATCAACACTTCTGCTTTAACTTCCGTGTAGCCTGTCTGTGGCTGGCACTCATCTTCCCACCCCTAGTGCTTGGCTACCTGTTACTTAATTGTGGAGCAGATAACTGTGTTAAGTGTCGTTTTCACTGTTAAGTGCTCCTTGATCATTCAGGATCATGTCTGTAGAGTCATGAGTTTATCTATTCCTTAACACATATATTTGGCATCACAATTTCTTGTTTACTTACTAATCCTAACTTCTCCAGTCTGTTGATATAATTCAGTGACTAGGTGTTCATTCACCATTAGATTTCAGGCCCTAGAACTAAGCATGACACATACCAGACACTCGGTCAATGTTGGTTGAATGAATGAATGAATGAGTGAATGAACCATCTTCTCTCTCCTCTGAGCAGTTGAAATCTAGGGAACAAGGTAAGTATAAAAATGGTGGTGAGGCAAAGCAGAGTAAGGAAAATGCTGAAATAGAAATATTGAAAGCAAAAAGGAGTGGTTATGTGCAGTTATAGGCATTAGTACATTTTTCACTGAAGAATTATTATTGTTTTTTTGACTGTTCTTTTAATTTAACTTAATTTGAAAAGAACACATATCCATGCTAAAATATGCAGTGTCTTTGGGTGGTAGTTTATTTGCTTGTTTTCTGAGATGTTTCATAAAAGGATGCTCTTTTACTAGATTTTAACCTAACAGCTTCATGAGGTTATGTTTTCCCAGTATAAAAGTGGAATTTAAACGCCAATTTCCAAAAACATTATAGTAGCCAGCTACAATTAGCATGGATTTAATGTCCTGGGTCAACTTAAAGTGACATGTGAACATCAGCAAAAAATAAAAAATAATAAAAAAAGAAAAGAAAGAAAGAAATTCCTAAATTCTATAAACCTCAGTGGGAATTTCTTCATCGGCTCATTTCATTACCATCTTTTTCTCAGGGATAAGGTTTTCTAAGTCAATATTTTCCCAAAAGCGTGTCCTTTTGTCTTTCACTATATATGGTAGTCTTTGTTTCTTCAGTGACCATGTGAGAACAGAAGGAAAATTTCTTCTCAGAGAAGACAGAGCTAAGGAATATATACTTCTTGCCAAAGGTTATCATGGTTTAATAGTATGAAGGAATGTATGCTTCTCTAAAAAGAATGCGCTATGCTTTCTGAAGTCGACACCATTTATTTGGTCTTATTAAAGGGCTGGTAAAATGATCCGAGTCTGAGAGAAATACAAGCTGCTGCTGGTGGAGCGGCTGCTGCTTGTGGCAAGTAAAGCAGCCCTTCATGACAGCAAAGGTTTCTGGGAGGAGAATTGCCCAAGGTCAGAGAGAAGTCCCTTTCTCTGCAGCTCCCTGCTCCCAAGCCTGTTGGCTTGCCTTTCTTATTCCTCCATCCTTACCCCTTCCATATTTTTTTAATTAACATTTTTTCTTGTGCTTGTTCACTTGATTTTGTTTTCTTTGCTTTGATGCTATAGTTATTTTAGGTGTGGTTTGGCACCTTCACCAGATGGGAATTAAGTTGAAGGGAGAAACTGGCATGCATATACGAGTACTACCTCTAAATAAATGCAGGCCTTGCAAGGATGATTCTTACTTACCCCTATCCTCTCAGTTGAAGTCCACATTTGCCAAGTTTGGTATGTATCAGCATCCCCTGGGAAATGCGTTACAACCGAAGATACCTGAACTCTACCCTGAACTTTCTGGGGCTTAGATATCTTTGTTTATTCAACAAGTAGGTGAGAACTAGTCAGTTTTATGAGGAGGAGATGCCCACCCAGCCATTCTAGTTTGCTTAGGACTGAGGAGTTCTGGGCTGATGGTTGATATCAGGACATTCTTGAGCAAACTGGGATAGTTAGCCATCCTATTTAGGGATGAAGACTAAAGCCCAAACAAAACCCTTCTATCTACTTAATACCATTCCATTCGAATTATTCTTTTTTTAATTTTTATTTGTTTTATTTATTTTTTTAAAGATTTATTTTTATTGTTTTTGACAGAGAGA
>PVKE010026731.1:0-22075 GCA_004027555.1 Craseonycteris thonglongyai
TTTATATCTTTTTATATTTATAGAGAGTAATTATTTTATCTTCAGTGCATATTTGTTTTTATTTTACTTTTGACAGATAGAGAGAGAGACAGAGACAGAGACAGCCAGAGAACCGAACTGTGGGAACTCCCCCAGTTCAGCATGTGGGTCCGCCTGGGCCGGAGCCGGGATTCGATCCTCGGTCCTCGGGGCCTCAAAGCGAGCGCTCAACCCGCTGAGCCGTCCCGGCTTTCCCCTAACTGAATTTGAATTGTGGTGGATTGCAGTGGTGAATAGCAATGTTTTCTTTTGTCTCTGAAGCCAGCTTACTTGAGTACCATATCCCAACAAAGTTGCCTGTTGTCCACACCACTTTTACTCACAAAGCACTCCTATTTCCTCATATGTAAGATAGATGACAGATTCTGCATTATATATCTTCCTTATAATTTCTTGTCATGATTAGAGAATAAATGTAATACATACAGAATAATGCATAATATATGGTAGGTTCTAGATAAATTCTCTGTAGATAGCTATTCTTGTGTTTTTATTAGTATAATTTTTGTATATATTTTATTTAAGTGATTTTTATAGTAACAATTTTATTTCTTAATAATACAAGTTTATCGTTAAAAAAAACAACAACAATATCCAAAAAATCAAAGAAGAAACAAATAAGTTACCTAATATTGCCAGATATAACCAGTGTTAAGAGTTGGTAAGATACATTTTGGAAAAATTTTCTGTTCCTTATTTGTACTCTTTTGTATTGTTAAAATTTAAAAATAAAAAACATTGCTATCATTATGAAGTTATATGTATTTCAAATTTTATTCGGCCTAAAAATTTGAGTAGATTAACAGATAGATATGTATATTAGTACAGATGGAGGATGGACATACGCATATATAGAGAGATAGTAGAATAAATTAATTTTATGAGCATCTGCTATTTTAAGTATAAGTACCACATTTACTTACTTGACTATACTATTTCCTAAAAGATCACATTTTTATTAAAAACTATGAAAAACAGTAGTAATTGAGTCATTGTAATTTCTTTGAGATTTAATTATAGTTATATCTATGTGTTTATATATATATATATATATATATGCATATAAGTATATGTAAAGACAAAACATAAAAGTGCAGAAAATTTATAATAGCCAAGAAATTATGACAAAATAAATACTTAGCAACTATCACTCAGGTGAAGAAACGTTTTCTGCAATATAGATCACTACCCCTTTCTTTGTCTTCAAAGATATCCACTAATTGGAATATAATTCTTCTGCTGTGGAGAAATTAATATATCCACTCTGTGGTAGGCTGACAATGCCTTCCAAACATATGTACTATAAATTTTACCTTATTTGAATAAAGGGTGTTTGCAGATGTAATTAAATCAAGGATTTTGACATAAGATAATTATTCTGGATTATCTGCATGAAACCTAAATATCACCACAAGTATCTTTATGAACAAGAAGGCAGGGGATGCCAGAATAGCTCAATGGTTGAGCACTTGCCTTGCAATCGTAAGGTCCAGGGTTCGATTCCTGGACCTGTCCCATACAAATCTCATGCTAAACTATAGTGCTACTTGTAACCACGAGGATGGCAGCAAAGGTTCTCACATCCCATGTGTGAGGCTCCTGGTTCAGTTCCTGCCTGTGTGGACCCACAACCACCTGTGTGGAATAGAACCATGTCACAACTAATGATGTACAACTATGGAGAATGCTCTGGGCCATCCCCCATCTTTCTCTTTCTCTCTCTCTCTCTCTCTCTCTCTCTCTCTCTCTCTCACCTTCTCTCAACCTTCTCTCAAACAACGAAACAATAAATAAAAATAACTTTTAAAGAAAGAAAGAAAGAGAAGGCAGAAGGCAATGTGATAATGGAAACAGATTTGGAGATGTGATGCTGCTGGTATTGAATACAAAAGAAAGGGGCCATTAGTTATGGAATGTAGCTTCACAGACTGAGTCAATGAGCATCAGAAATCTGTCTTTTCATGCAGCCAACAATTGCACTGACAAAATCTGTCTGATGTACCGACCGTACTTTTCGTTCCATAAAACGCACCTGACCATAAGATGCACCTAGTTTTTAGAGGAGGAACACAGGAAAAAAAATATTCTGAACCAAATAGTGTAATAAAATATTTAATAAACTATAACAGAATAACATTTGAACCATGTAAAGTGAACAGCAGTCCCTGCTGTCTACTAGGAAACGCCGCCTACTACAAACTTCTCCAATAAGCACGGAGGTAACACAGCCGGCAACAGCACTCACTCCTCGCTTGCAGCTTTCCCTCCTCCTCTGTACGATCTCCTCCTTCTTGGTGGGGACCGCTTCTCCACGCTGCCACCATGGAATTGTAAGTTTCCTGCCTGGACCCGCTCTCCTTCCATGAAGTCCCTGCTTTCTGATCTGGCTGCAGGCTTCCCCAAGACATCATTAAGGTCCCCAACGAGCACTTTTTTTTTTTTTTTCAGTATTTACTCCATAAGACGCACACACTTTTCCCTCCACTTTTTTTTTTGGGTGGTGGGGTGGGGAGTGCGTCTTATGGAGCAAAAAATACGAGTATGGGAATATTATTAATGTATTCTTCATTTCAGTTATTGCATTTTTCATTTATGACTTCTTTTTTATGTTTTCTAGCTCCATTTTTATATTTTCTGTCTTTTTGTTGAAGTTCTCACTGCGATCATTGAGCATCCTTATAACCAGTGTTTTGAAATCTGCACCTGGTAGATTTCTTGCTCCATTTTATTTAGTTGTTTTCCTGGAGCTTTGTTATATTTTTTCATTTGGCAGATGTTTCTAAGTCTCTACATTTTGGCTGCTTTTCTGTTTTTCTGTCTATGTATTAGTTAGAGCTACTATGTCTCCTGGTCTTAGAAGAGTGAGCTTATATAGTATGTGTTCTGTGGGGCTCAGTAGCACAGACTCTCTGGTCACCTGAACCACATGCTCCAGGTGTGTCCCTTTTGTGAATTTTGTGCAGTCTCCTGTTTTAGTAGGGTCTTGGTTGCTGTTTGCATGTCAGTGGGAGGGACTGACCCTCAGGTTGATTGGTTGTGAGGACTGGTTGTGACTACAGTGAAGGAGTTATTGTGCAGGGGATGACCCTATGGAGCAGAATTAGCATTAGTAGGGCTCTGATGCCTGCCCAGTCTTCTCTTTGTGTGCGTTGTATGTGGAGGTGGTTGGGTGGTTCACTGGTGGGGTCTGAAGTACACTTCCGGGTGTGTTGGTTCTGGGGTCTCTTAGGAGGGGCTGTAGTACTGGACAAGGGCAGCCACTGCCTGTGCCCTGCCTAAGGCCATTTGGTATGAACTGCAAAGTGATCTGCAGATGGCTGTTATTTGTGTTGGGATTAGAGGTGTCCTGAAGAAGCTAAGCTGTGAACTGGGGCTGGCTGCTATTAGTGCCAGGCTTGGAGTTGCTTAGCAAGCGGTACAGGGCATGCCAAGGTCAGATGCTGCTTGTTTGCTGTTTGTGACCCTTTGAGAGACTTTAGGGAAGTCTGTAGCATAACACAAGAGAGGCTGTTTGTATGGAAAACCCACTGGATGTGTCTTGGGTGGATCCGCAGGAACAGGGTTTCAGGGAGTCAACACAGCAGTGTGAGTGTTAGCCAGGTGGATGAAAATTCAGATGGGGCTCCCACCTGAGTCTGCATTCTAGATGAGAAGAGGACTCAACAAAGGGATAATGGGCCCTGCCAATACTTGTCTGGGAGAAAGCTACCTCTCCAGCCCTCGCCCTAAAGTCAGACAATTCAGTGCCTACTTGTATGTTCCTGGCAGCTTTCAAACTGCTATTCCAGCGCTGGAGCTCAGAGTGAGTCTATCAGCAAGTAAATCCACGTGTGGTTCCCTTAAGAGGAACATCTGGGATTCTGGCAGGCTTCCAGTTTCACTCAGCACAATCTTCACTGGTTTTTATATTCAGAAGTGGGAAAACCTGGGCTGGAAAGCCTGCTGTGTGGCTGGTACCCTGCCCTCCTCAGGGCAAATCTCTACATCTGAGCTATCCCTTCTGATTTTTTTTTTTAACATTATCAAATTTTATTTTAGTGGTTCATTTCAGTCTTCCTTTCTACAAATCTGTTCATAAATTGCTAGGAAGTGTCCTGCTGGATGATCTCATGCTAAGAACACCAGCAGTTCTTGTTCCTACAGGAGAACACTTCTCCCTGCCCATGGGGGTGGCATTTGCTTTTATTTATTTTTTATTAATTGTTACATTTATTGGGGTGACATTGGTTGATAAAAATTACATAGGTTCCAGGTTTTCTCCTGATTTTTAACCATCACATGTGGGTGTGGAACCAGCCCTTTCTGTGTCTCCATGCCTCTTGCCAGCCTCCATCAATGTTTATTTTATATTATTTATAGATTTTTAAATCATATATCATTTGTGTGCATGTATTAAAAAGAAGGTAAATTTCTAAATTTCCCTTGAATTAACAATTTAATCACTTTTAGATGTAGGGTCACCAGTGTTTCTTTTTGCAACACATTGTTATTCTCCCAACCATAGTGTGTACTGGTGATACATCATTGTTCATAAACAGTGCTCCAGATCTGTCATCAGACTTTCTTCCAAGTCATTCTTCTAGTGTTGATGCTAGTGCTTTCTTGATCTCATCAGAACATGTCTATGGAAAGTTTTTAGATAACAAATAGAAAATAACGAATAGCTTGTTGTTAGAAAAATAAGCAGGTCATGTACATCTAGTCATGCCACCAAGAATTAAAGCAAATGTACCTGCATAAACAATGACAACCATATAACAACAGCTGCCTCACCATCAAAGACTGTGATATAGGATCCCCTGGGAGACACATTACAATTTCAAATTTGCTAAAATGTTAAAAGGTAAACTGAGAGTCATTGAGTGTGATAATTATATGAATTTACAAGTAATATATCCTTTACTCAGCACTTTTGCCTATCATCTTTAGCAGATACTCTTAGTTGTCTAAAAGGATGAATAACAGTATCATGCCAAGCCATGTGGGAGCCTGAAGCAAAAGGAAAAATCAATAATATTGATTTTTTCTTTATTTAAAGTTATATTGCTCATCATGGATTTCTTTGCATTAACTTTGACTTAATAATATATTGCATTACAATATTATTTACCTCAATTACTGAGTTTTTGGCACCTTCTTAAATTTTTCAGCCCAAGTAAGGAACTCACTTGCCTCACCCTAGATCAGGAATTGTACACGACATAGAAATTTTGATTTTATATCAATGTAGGAGCACTTAATGGGCATTGCCCTTCTATGTTTCTTCATAACTTACCACAAAGAAATGGTAAGATGTATTAAGAGAAGGCTACATTGTTGTGGAATTACTTCCAGAAAAATGTGTATATGCTTCTGATTATAGACTTTAGAGAATCCTTGCATTGCTGGTTTTTGTTTTTTCAACTCTCCTCTTCAGTTTGTTCCCCCTGCAGAGAACCACATAATGGGCATTGGCTTAAACAAATAAGAATAGAAATTTCACTTATTTGACATGGGATGGGGATAATTTTCAATTTATAGAGTTTTTGTGTGAATAAATATCATGTACCAAACAATCTCTCACCTAGTCTGCAACACGCACTTAATAAATATCATTTTTCTTTTGCTTCCCATTTCTCAACCTGATACTAAAGGGCTAGTACACTATATGGTTCATATACTGTATCACTCAGTTCTATTATATAGAATTGAAAAATATTTGGAAGTGCCTCTATACTTGTCTTTTATTGCTGTAATCATAAATGTGTCACACAGACTTTAATGATAGAGCTTCTTCATTTGGAATTGGCTGAGTTAAATTTAAAAACAGTTTCATAGTTCAAACATAGCAAAAGGAAGGAGTTCATTGGTTACCTATCATAGGAGGAGGGAACTAACCAATTAGGGTTATTAAACCCACTCTGATTCCTGATGTAAATCCCAATTTGGAATTAAGTTGGTATGATAATGCATACAATTTCAGAAATTCATATTGTTGTTTCCAAAATCCCGATGTATTTTTTAGGTGTTGTAAAGAGAACAAAAAAAAAAGAAGAAGAAAAAGAAAAAAAGAAAGAAAGAAAACATTTATTTTACTCTCTAAACCTGTTTTCACCCTATACTATAAAAAGGTATTTACATAAAATAAAGAATTTGGCAGCTATATCTTAAACAAACTTGAAGAAACTACTCCCTAACATGTGTGGAACAAAATATAAGTCTCTGTTCTTAAATTTTTTTCAAATTGCATAAGAATTTGTTTAAAATTTTAATGAATAAAAATGATTTTTCAAAGGATGACTATAATTAATATCAAAAAATAAAAATAATTTGACACTGATTCTCAGATACTTGATATAGGAACCAAATCTCATAAATAATGAAACAGTTTATTGCTTATCATTAAGTTCTATTAAAAAAAAATTTGAAAAAAATTATTAATAGAAAGTAATGATATCTGAATAAAAATTAGAAGATTTAAAGAAAAATGTATATAAAACCTCTGCTTTAAAATAAAAAATAGCATTACCAGAGATTTTATAGTGTTCTTTATATTTATTAGGCTTCTTGCCATAGAACATGAATATTCCTATGTGGACATTCTTATGTGGCATGTCATCACAAACTATGCATTAGATCTTTTCTATGGATTGTGTTTAAATGATATAAGTTTAGAACAAACACATTTAATTAAAGACAATAAATTCAGGTCTTATTCTATAATTGTAATTCTGTATTTTTAATGATAAATAAAAACGTGTCCATTGTGGCTTGTTGTAATCATGGAGCAAATAAATCATTGTTCCTCCATTAAAGAACTTTAGGATTTCTTTTTTAAGTTGATGTCTTTTTTACTGTTTTGACAGAGACAGACAGAGACAGAGAGAAGGTGGTGGGGGTGGGGGACAGAGCAGTCTCCATAGTTGTATGTCATCAATTTCAATATAGTTTCACTCCATAGGTTGATGCAGGACTGAGGAGGGCAGGAACGGAGCTGGGGGCCTCCTACATGGGAAGCTTGCCCGGGTGAGAACTGAACTGGGGGCACAGCCCAATTGAGCACATGGGTCCACAGAGGCCAGGGCCAGGATTTGATCCTCAGACCATGGGGCTGCAGGATGAGCACTGAAACCCTGAGCCATCCCAGCAGCCCCTTAGTTGATGTCTTGAATAATGACTGAGGGAAAATTTCTTCAGTTAGATTTGTATTTTTCATGTGTTGAGAGGTTTTGATATCAAAATTGGCTTTTAAAAACAAAAACAAAACATCATCTCAATTAATGATGAAAAGTTATCCACTTGGTGACTATAGGAAGCAATAATTGCATGCGGTTTGGTTTCTAATCTTTCACATCTGTCCAGCATGAACAGGTATCCTTCATAAACAAGAAAAGACATGGTATGTGGGAAATAGCTTTTGATGAAGAGCAGCAACATCAGTGACTCATGAAAGCTCTGCTGAAACTGGTGACAAGGATAAAAAAAAGAGGAAGCCTTATTTTAACTAGATGTAAATTTTCCAGGGGGTCAGGGTGAGGGCAAGTCTATGTGAGGGAACAGAGAAGGAAACTGAAAGTGTCAGTCAGTAATGCCAAATTTTTCTAACTTGATTTGTGGTTGACAAACAGGTCCTAAGGCATATCC
Source organism: Craseonycteris thonglongyai (assembly GCA_004027555.1). Taxonomy (NCBI): domain Eukaryota; kingdom Metazoa; phylum Chordata; class Mammalia; order Chiroptera; family Craseonycteridae; genus Craseonycteris; species Craseonycteris thonglongyai. The sequence goes on from PVKE010026731.1 coordinate 7,663, forward strand.
CATGATTTTGGTTTGTTTTCCAAATATAATAATTATAAGTCTCATCATCTTTCCTATATAACTAGAGCCATCAAAAGAAATATTTGGACTTAAATAAATTCCTACATATATATGAAATTAAAATGCAAAATAAACCCATGTACTCAAGGTTTTACTGAGAAGAACATTTATATCTGGAAAACATTTTAACACAAGCAATGGGAAGCTCTATGAAAACAAAAAAGAGAGGGATAGATAGGCTAAAGAAGTGAAGTAGCAGAATTTGATGCAAATTAAATAAAGATGTAAAAGTTGTAATCAATTTTTTTCCTTCCCAGATCTTCCATATCTTCACAGGATTTGTGAGATTTTTTTTTAAAGATTTATTTATTTTTTTTGACAGAGACAGGGAGAGACAGAGGCAGAGAGAGACAGAGAGAAGGGGAAGGGCCCAGAGCAACCCCCACAGCTGCACGTCATCAGTTTTTCAACATGGTTTCTTTCCACACTGGTGGGCTGGGGCGACTCAGGGCGGGATATGAGATGTTTTTTAACCTTCCTGAAAATCAAGATCACTTTTATGTTCCAGCCTCATTCTGAAATATTGTATTTATTTTCTATTGCCACCTTAATAAATTACAACACACTTAATGGCTAGAGCAACATAAATTATTACCTTACAGTTCTGGAGGTCAGAGGTCTCACAAATTTCAACTAAAGGTGTCAGACATCAGGGCTCTTACTGGGAAGTTTTGGGTAAGAATCTGCTTCTAAGTTTATTCAGGTTGTTGGCAGTGTGCATTTGGCATTTCCACTCTTGTGCGGTGGTACATCTTTCCTTGCTACTATCAACTGGAGGCGACCTTTAGCACCTAGAAGCCTTACTGTTGTCTTCATATGTGAACCCTTAACTCTCAGTCTCGGAACTGGCAGTGACACTTCAAATCCTTCTCACTTGGAATCTTTTCAGTTTCTCCCTGTGCCATATCTCTCTTGCTCCAATTGAAAAAAGTTCTTTGCTTTTAAAGGGGAATGTGATTAGATTGGGCCCACCTGGATAATCGATGCTATCAGCCTATCTTACAGTTTGCAACCTTAATTACAATTGTCATGATTTATATTCTGATGAAAAGTTAGCCATTTTCTTTTTTATTGTTTCTTTTTATGTCACATTTCTTCCTTGGTGGATACATTTAAGGATTTTACGTTTTTATTTCTCTGCTGATAATGCTTATGTATTAACTATCTTCCATCTTTTTCTTTAAATCTTTGGCCTATTTTAATACTTGCTATGTGCTTACCTGCTATTAACATCCTAGTTAACAGCAGGCCTGTTTCTATGCTTGTTTTTTTCCTGATTGTGTGAATTTTCTACTACTTTTGCATGTTTAATAATTGTTTATATTTTATGCTTGGTATTTTCTATATTATATTATTGAGAGTCTAGATTTATTTGTCTTCTATGAAATTGTGTTGAATTTTGTTCTGAGAAGGCAGTTAATTTGCTGTCAGATCAATCTGATCCAGTTGATACTTCATTTTATGCCACTAAACGCTGATGTTAGAGCATTTCTACTGATGGGGCTAGATTAGTCCACATTGGTGGCATCACTCTTCTGGGTTCTCACTTAAACACCTGGGGATGCTCAGTGAGGTCTCTTCATTTTGGCTAATTGAAGCTCTAATGCCTCCCAACATCCTACAACCAATGGAAACTCCATTCAGCTTATTGGTGCTCAGTGACTGTTCTCTGTCTGGCCTTGTGAAATCTTACTCTGTGCTTGCACAATTTAATATTCAGTAAAAAAAATATCCATATATATGTTTTGTAATCTCCTTCTCATTGCAGTTCTTTCCTCTCTGAGACTTTCTTCATAAATTCTAACCACCTCAACTTTATCCTGCCTTCTATTTCTCTATCCAGAAAAATTACTGATGTTTGTTTGGGTTTCTCCTTCCTTTCTTTCAGTTTTAAAAGTAGCTGTCTATGCAAGCCCCACTTTAAGTGTAGATTTTACTTTAAGGATCACAACTCTATAGTGCATGTTGAATGATTCTTGAATACTATTGCAAAATATATTTTGTCTAGTTTTATAGTTGTTTTGTTGCAAGGGAGTAAGTCTTAAGTTCATTATTTTGTTATGACCAGAACCAGAAATCAAACAGTCTGGTTTTAAAAGATCGTATATTATGTACGTGCTATCTGCCATGCACTATACTAAAGTTTTTTTCAAATATATAATCAAATCAGCCTTTACTGATTACCAGGTAAGGCTTACATTTTATTATTTTTTGTGGGGTGGCGGAGGAAGCTTAGGGCAGAGTTTTATTCATCTCTTTGCATTTAATCATGCTGAATATTTCCAGTATATTCTTTGAATATTGCCTAATTTCTGTTTGTCTTATGAGATTAATGGTACCTCTTCTGCATTTTTTCTTAATTTATCTCTCAAAGCAATCTGACTTTCCCAAAATTATTTGTTCATAAAACACTTTTAATATTCACCTCCATTATAGCATTTACCATATTAAATTGTAGCTATCTCTTTATGTGCCATAAACCCTAGCAAAATTTCAGGCTGTGAATATCTCATGCCCACATTTTGAGTTTCAGTTTGTAACACTGTTGTGCACACGTTAGGTAATCTTTAAGGATTTGCTGTATTAAATATCTAATTAAACCCACACAATAGCCTTGTGAAATAGGTAGTATAATTATCTTTATTTTTGCAATAAAAGAACTGAGACACAGATAAGTTAAAGTTTTATAAATTCTAAGTTACTAGAATTAGAGATAGAACTGAAATTCAAGCCCTGATTTTCTAACTCCAAATCTAGTAATTGTCATTATACCACATTTATCTGCATTGTCTTTACTCCTATTATCTCAATCAATGGGAATAGAATACCATGATCCTTAAATATCAGTACTATTTCATATAATTGCGGAACATCAGAATTGAAAGGGTCAATAAAGCTTAATTAGCCAAATTCCTCATTTAATGCCTAAATTTTCTCTATAGCAAATCTAACAACAAAACTGTTATGACACCCCCTTCTATTTGTATCTCTAACCCCTTAAACCAACCTTAGATTATATCTGATTGTTATCACTAATTCCTTATAGTAGTCATTCAAATCTGCACTCCCAAATTTCTATCCACCATTCTTTTTTCTACCCAGTATGACAGTATAAAATTTGTCTTTATGGTCATCTATAGACAAGCCTTCACATATCTGAAGACAGCTCTGATATCACCTTTAAATCTTTTTTCTTCAAGCTTAACATCTTTAATTGCTTTATTTGCCCTCACATTACATGGCTCCTCCTCCTTACATAAATATTCTGCAGTTGTAGCCCCGTCCTTTAAGAAATCTAAAAGCATAAAACATATTATCCTATATGTTTACACAAATTATTGTGAGGCTTTTATCTTAGGTGTTATTAAAAGGCTCTGGCTTGGGGAAGCCGGGATGGCTCAGTGGGTTAAGCGCTCACTTTGCAGCATCGGGGACTGAGGATCGAATCCCGGCCCCGGCCCGTGCGGACCCACATACTGAACTGGGGAGTTCCCCCAGTTCAGTTCTCTCTCTGTCTCTGTATCTCTCTCTGTCAAAAACAATTAAAAAAAAAAGCTCTGGCTTTACCTTTCCAAGGTAAACAACATAGCAACATAAATAAAGAAAAATTTTCCTCTTGCAACTGGAAGATTTATGGAAGATTTAGAGGAGTTATGATTTACAGATGAAAGCCTGGGGGCAGAATCTTCTAGTAGGACATTAGACCACCTTTTCAAGAGGTGGAACATATATAATACTATTCAATTCTCTTCCTTTTTCCTCCAGTCCTGTTGCTCTTTTATGCTTCCTACAAGAGTGAACAACAGGAAATAAGAGAGGCTGTGAATGACTTGTATGTGAAACATTTTTCATCGTTTTTCTGACCATTCATCTAGATGCATAAGCAATAAAATGAAAAGGAGAATGTGGATTTTATGAGTCTGTAATGTTGGGAATACATATTTCAATAATCAATTCTACTATCTTAAAAATAGCTTTTGCTATAATCTGACAGCTGATGGGTAGGAGTTGGATCTAGTGGAGAAAATACATCCTGAAAGAGAATATGACTAGGTATTATAGAGGGTCCACATTAAATTGGGTTAATGAAGTAAGCACTTCACTGAATTGTAAGGTTAGACTCTGGTTGATTATGGTTTTCTCTTAAGTCCTAGAGGTATAGAGATATGTCAATTTAGAACAGCAGTGTCCAACCTTTTGGCTTTCCTGGGCCACAATGAAAGAAGAATTGTCTTGGGCTACACATAAAATACACTACTATTAACAATAGCTGATGGGCTAAAGAGAAAAAAAAAAAAGGTCGCAAAAATCTTAAAATGTTTTAAGAATTTGTGTTGGATTGTATTCAACACTGCCCTGGGCCACAGGTTGGGTATAACTGATTTAGAATAAAGAACAAAATTCACAAAAAAGAGGAAAGCACTCCCTTCCCTACCCACTGGAAGAAATTAATGTAGACATCAGATCATCCATAATGTTACTATTTTGAGATTTTACGTAAACAATAATAGACAGTCAACTTTTAATAATATCTCAGTTAATTCTTGGTGTTTATTAGAAACATGTAATCTTTCTCTGCAAAAGAGAATTAGCCCATGAACCAATATATCCATGTGTTTAAAAGCAGGATCATTGTGCACATATTCCTGAGCAGGCTATCTCTGTCACTACTTTCCCGGGCACTGGAAAGTTCCCTTTTCATACAAGTAAACACACACACACACGCACACATGCACCAACTTTCATCTTTACCCTGTCTTGGCACAAATCTCCATTCCCCTTGAGTTTTAGCCTTAGGTTTTGGGAGATCGTATTAGACACACCTACTCTACTATCATCTTTCTGGCATTCTTGAAGTTGGGTGGGATCAATGGACCCACAAACTTTCAGATTTATTATATGTAAATATTTACATTAAAAGGTTGATTTGTTTAAGTGAAATATTAAATTTTTCAGCTAAAGACAGTATATAACATGCCTACAATTTTGGAACTGGTTTGTTATGAACCTATACAAGATGGATTTGTGACAATTACGTGTTAAAATGTCTTCTGGAACAAACCTTGATAGCAATACTTTGCATTCTAGGACTTATTCACATGCAGTGGTTGTTTGCAGAGACATTTGTTTGTTTGTTGGAATTTGCTGAGAAAATAACTCATACAACATATCTTTAGAAGGCACTTATGAGAGGATGCTGGGATAGCTCAGCAGTTAAGCACTTGCCTCATATTCATGGAGTCTAAGGTTCAGTTCCCGGGCAGGCTGAACTGCAGCACAACTGGGAGCTGCTGAGATGGCTCAGTGGCAAAAAGTCTCACCTCCAGTTTGGTTACGCCCCACACACCCCACATCCACCTGTGTGGTATGAAACCATGTCACAACTAATTATGTACAACTATGGAGACTGCTGTGGGCCCTCCTCCTTCTCTTTCTCTCTCAAAACAATACAATAATTATTTTTTTAAGGCACACATATCATATAGGACCTGCTGTGAGGATCTTCCTAGCATCCTGAATGGGGTAGTTGCTAAAATTAGTGTGCATGATGTAAGTGTAGATGCAGTTGAAAGTTCAGAGACAGTTGTTTGATCTTGAAAGCTGATTTCATGATTTGTTCAGAATATCATTGTAAGTATGTTAGTGGAAAAGGTAGCAAAGTTAGTATCTACCTGTGCTATGGTGATCACAGAAACAATCTTGCAGCTGACAGTGCTAACAAATTACTAATTTGAAATGTAGCATGAAGGTTTAAAATTTTGGTTACTAAAATTTTAGTAACAAAATTGCAATTATTGAGAAAAGTTCAGATTCATTCTATGATAGTAATATTTAGTTTCAGGTGAATAATGACTTTGTCATGTATCCATGTAGTATTGGCCAAACATTTATATGGTGCATCTCTAGATAAATTTGCAAACTTAAAAGCCAATTTTAATTTTTTTCCAGTAGTATCTGATACATACACATACATACTGTGGCAAAAAAAAATGTATTGTGGCACTTGTAGTGGTAGAAAAAAACCCAAATTTATACATAAAGAAGTATATTATAGGGGAATGTAATAAAAAAATAGAACCATTCAAAGCAAAAATCATTATATAAGATGACAAAACTCAAACTAAACATATCTTCACAGTTATTATATGTAAATGAAATAAGATTAACAATTAAAGAAAAAAAAAAGACATAGTGGACAAGGAAAAAAAATGTGTTGGTTATCCCGTTTCTTCCATCCAGATTCCTTCTCCAACCTTTGTTGCTCTGTTCTGTGCTCCAGTAGGCAAACACCTAAGACTATCACTTGGTTTCCTTGCCAGCTGGCTTCTACTCAGATTGTGTTAATTTAAGGCACTGGCAGGAGATCAGTGGGCATGAAATGAGAGAAAAGTCATGGCATTCCTTCCCTATTCCCTTCCTGATTCTGCAGAAGGGCAGTTTCTACCAGATAACCTTTCTCTATAGCACCAGCTCTTCCTGGGCTTAAATAATGCTATTTATAACCCTAGTCCCTTCAGTTCTAGAGGTAGCAGCAGCTTTTTACTGTTTCTGATCTTTGAGTATTACAACATCCTTTGTAGAATCCCAAAATCCTGCTCCCATTGAGGTAAATGGTTCCTTCAGTAAAGTCTTTATGGTGGACCACTGAAGGAGAATTCTATTTCTTGCAAGGATCCTGACTGATTTAGTAGCTACTACAATCACCTTTATAGAGAATGCCAAGCAACTGTATCTTCCACTGCCCACCAGTGGAAGAAAGAACACTTTCTGTGAGCACCTCTGCCATGTGAGCAGTACAACCCAGTCGATCTAATCTGTGGCTGACAGTGATGCTCTCTGAAGTTTCTAGCTAGCCCCTAGAAAAGGATCACAGTTCACTTGCCTAGGATTTTGGAGCAAAGTGGCACTCCCTTCTGTCAATTAGACTTCTGTATTTGGGAAGCAGTTCCTGGCTTTCTACTGGGTCCAGGAAAAAATAAGAGTTGTAAATGGGACAGGACATAACTATGTGATTTGAAATGTTCATACCAATTGAGTGGTATCTGAGTTATCAGATCTTAAAGTTGTGCATGCACATTAGCATTGTAAATTACAAAGTTGAAATTACCGTGTATATATATAGAGTGGCCCAAAAGTAGGTGTGTAGTATAGAATTCATTTTGTTGTGTGTCAATGTGTAGGTGTTCCTATATAATCTGTTGTGATGAATTTCATTGATTCAACTGTATACCGTACCTACTTTGCAGCCACCCTGTATATGAGACTGAGTCTGAACAAGAATAGGAGTGATAAGTATCTTAAAAGAGCACACTACTCAGACTCCTATAATTTGCTCCAGTTTATTTGGCAACTATCCCTCAACCCACATTTGTATTCACCAGGCAAATCCTCAAGAGAAGGTACTCAATATTCAGGTGGGTCTGGTGTATGACCTCTTGCATAGGTGGATGTCTATAAGCCTATTTTCCTAGTTAGTGTGGTGCTGACTTAATGAGACCATGTAAAAACTAACCACAATAGCATGGATGGTGAATATGCACAAATACAATAAAATGCATTATTAGCCTTTAGCAAACCTGATCTGGCTATTACTGAGTGTCCAACCAACCAATATCAAAGGCTATGCTCAACTCCTGATATGGCACCATTCCATAGGGACACCAGAAAGTTGCCTGGTGAAACTCTTTACATTATGAAGTAAGCGATGATTTGTCCACGTAGAAACAGATACACGTTCTGGAAACGGGTTCCTGTTCCCCTTCCCGCAGTGATTCTACCAGTATTACCATACATGGCCTTGTGGGATACCTTGTTTATTGCCATAATGTCCAACATTATGTTGCCTTTGACCAAGAAACTCATTTTATGGCAAAACAATTGTCACAATAGATCCATGGCCATGAAATTCATTTTTCCCATGTCCCTTCATTAATAAGCAGCTGGCCTAATAGAAGAAAGAAATGGCCTCCTGGAGGCTCAGTTTCAGTGCCAGCTGGGAGACAATATGGTTTGTAATTGTGGTGCTGTCCAAACATTAACTCATCAGCCAATATACAGCACCATATTTCCAAAAGCCAGAATATGCAGGTTCAGGAACTAAAAAGTAGAATTGGGAGGAACGAATTTCATTATTTTACCTAATATCCTATTTGAATTGTTTGTTCATCCTGAACTTTATACATCATGGCTTTGGAGGTTCTGCTTTTCCAAAGTGGAAATATAATTTCTGCCAAGAAATACAGCTCTGTTTCTATTAAGTTGGGTTTTGAACTTGCATCCTTGTCATTTTTAGCTCCTAATGCAAATGATCTAACTGACAACAATGACGTTTACACTACTGGCTGAGGTAATAAATTTTAATTAACAAGGGAAAATTGGGTTATATGGACTGGTCTGAAATCCAGGAAAGCCTTTCAGCACTTACACATCCCATAAAAAGTCAATGAAATACTGTGGCCACCAAATAAAGACAAAATCATAAAGGACTATGATCCTATTAAATGAAGATTTGGCTCATCTCATGAGACAAAAATTTTTGTCCTACAGAAATTTGGCAAAGTGCAATTTGAACATAGAATGGATGATGGAAAAAGAAAATTATGAAGATCAAATTTGACCTCATGACAAAAGGCAAGGACAGTTGCTGCTAATTAACACATTTTATGTTAATTGGTTATTTCTTCCCACTGTCCTTACTGTCTGGTATGAAGAGTACTCATGGTGGGTAACATTAAAGTTTAGGTTCCAGTTAGAAGTATGACTAAATTACTGACACTCTGCCACGGTTTAAGTCATAATAGGATTGTGGTTTCCCTTGTTCTGGGGATGCAATTTTCTTAATCTTAGCAAAAGCTAAGAATAGATGCTAAGTGGGCATAGTGTTTTGGTACTTTTCTGTTTGCTTTCTAGATCTATTTTCTTTTCTAATCTGCTCTGTGGTCATGGATTCATAACTGTACCATCTACATCTTTCAGATTACTTTGTGGGCTAAATGCAGTCAGTTGGATGCTACGGTAGCATTTAAGTTAAAAGAGAGAATGGGGTATTACTTCCTTGTTTCCTGCCTGGTTTGAAGCGGTGTTTCTGGCTGCATTTCTCCATATATAGTTCCTGCTACATGACTTTATATAAGGACATAGCTCTACCACTCACTTGGCTCTTGCGACCTTCTCTGTTTTTTCCCTTTATGGCTTCCTGTGCTTAGCATGTCTCTTCTTTATGAGCATCTCTTTACCTTATTATTTTTTAAAACCTTGCTATATTTCTGTAAAGAAGCTTAAGTTCTCTACAGATGAATCTATGAGAGGAATCATGATTTCTTCAAGGATAATATCTCATAACAATGCTAATGATTTATTGTATACAAGAAACATGTAATAAAAGTTCATTCAAAACACTTGAAATAAAACTTTTGGCGAAGGCATGGCAGGCAAATGGAAACTAAGGAAAGAGCAGGCATCACAATATTAACATCAAATTCATGGCTGGTAAAACATTAAATGGAACAAAGACAGACACTGTATATTAATAAAAAGGATAATATATAGAAATGTTATAAATATTAATTTATTAAATAGCATGTCTACAAAATTCATAAAATGAAACTTCAGTAAATAGAAACAGTTTTGAATGAAAATGTTTTTTCTTAACTAATGAAAGATCAAGTGAGCAAAACGTAAGTGAGATAAAGTAGGACATAAATAACTAATGGGGAAACTAATATGTGCATATTTATTCAAATGCTTATGGAGTAAGCTAAAGTGGACAAAGTATTGGGTCTCAAGGTAGACCATAGGATATTTGGAAAAAGAAAAGCAATGTATAATTTAGTCCATGATGACAATGTAATAAAACTAGAAATGAATAACTCTAAGCAGAAAATCTGTATCTACTGGTATAAAATCTCTCTATCATCATTGGGTAAAAAATACGTAAATAAATAAAAATTGTAGTTTAACTAGGAAATAATGAAGTGTATCATGCTTTAAAACATTGAATATAGTTATAACAACACTCAGACTAGTTACTTTATTTATTTATTTATTTACAGAGCAAATTTAAAAAATATTTTATTGTTTTTGACACAGACAGAGAGACAGAGTGAATGGGGAGGGCCTAGAACAGTCTCCACAGTTGTACATCATCAGTTTTTTTGTTTGTTTTTTTGTTAAATTTATTGGGATGACAGTAATTGATATGAATTACATTGTTTCCAGGTATACAATTCTACATTATAGTGTCTATACCTCGCATTATGTGCTCACCACCCAGAATCAGCTCACTTTCCATCACCGTGTGTTTGATTCCCCTCCCTACTTCCCCGCACCCATCTCTCCCACCCACCTCCCCTCTTACCCTCAGGTAACCACTAAACTATTGACTGTGTCCATGAGTCTTTGTTTATTTGTTCCTTTCAGTTTTATATTCCACCCATAAGTGAGATCATATGTTTCTTGATTCTTTTATTCTGACTTAATTTGCTTAATAAGATGTTTTCAAGGTCCGTCCATGTTGTCTTAAATTGTTGTCACATGTTGTCAGCAAGGTCTGTCCATGTTGTCACAAATTGCTGTCACATGTTGTCTGTCCATGTTGTCACAAATTTCAGCTTTACTTATTGATGAGTAGTATTCCATTGTATAAATGTACTGCAACCTCTTTATCCAGTCATCTATCAGAGAACACTTTGCTTGATTCCACAACTTGGCCACCGTGAACAGTGCTGCGATGAACATTGGGGTACATGTATCTTTGCGGATTAAGATTTTCAGGTTTTTCGGGTACCAGGTAGATACCCCAGGAGAGGGATTGCTGGGTCATATGGCAATTCCATTCGTTTTTTGAGGAATCTCCATACAGCCTTCCACAGTGGTTGTACCAATTTACATTCCTACCAACAGTGTATGAGGGTTTCTTTTTCTCCACAGCCTCTCCAGCCCTTGTTATTCCTTGTCTTGTTGATTATAGCCATTCTAACAGGTGTGAGGTGATACCTCATTGTGGTTTTAATTTGCATTTCCCTAATTGCTAGTGATGTTGAGCATTTTTTCATGTATCTGTTGGCTGTTTGTCTTCAGGAGAGATGTGCCTGTTTAGGTCTTCTGCCCATTTTTTAATTGGATTGTTTATCTTTTTGTTGTTGAGTTGTATGACTTCTTTATATATTTTAGATATTAGCCCCTTATCAGAGGCATTGTTTGCAAATATTTTCTCCCATTCGTTTGGTTTCCTTTTTACTTTGTTGACGGTGTCCTTTGCTGTGTAGGAACTTTTTAGTTTGATATAGTCCCATTCATTTATTTTTGCTTTTACTTCCCTTGCCTTTGGGGTCAATTTCCTAAAGTGCTCTCTTAGCCCAAGGTCTATAAGTTTAGTGCTGATGCCTTCTTCTATGCACTTTATAGTTTTGGATTTTATGTGGAGGTCCTTAATCCACTTTGAGTTAATTTTGGTATATGATGAGAGTTCATAGTCCAGATTCATTCTTTTGCATGTGGTTTTCCAATTTTCCCAGAACCATTTACTGAAGAGGCTTTCTTTTCCCCATTTTATATTTTTTTGCTCCTTTGTCAAAGATTATCTGTTTGTATATTGGTGGGTTTATTTCTGAGTTTTCTATTCTATTCTGTTGGTCTGTATGTCTGTTTTTCTGCCAATACCAAGCTGTTTTGATTATTGACACTTTGTAGTATAAACTGAAATCAGGGAGCATGATGCCTCCAGTCTTATTTTTTTATTTTGGAGGATTGCTCTAGCAATTCGGGGCCTTTTGTGGTTCCATATGAATATGATAAATTTAAAATCTATTTCTTGAAAGAATGTCTGTGGGACTTTGATGAGAATTGCATTAAATCTCTATATTGCTTTGAGTAATATGGCCATTTGAACTATGTTGATTCTTCCAATCCATGAACATAAAATATCCTTCCATTTCTTTGTAACTTCTTCAATTTCTTTTAAAGGTGTCTTATAGTTTTCCATGTATAAATCCTTCACATTCTTTGTTAAGTTTATTCCTAAGTATTTTATTTTTGTTTTGATCGCAAACGGTATCATTTTTTCTCATTTCTTTTTCTGAAGTTTCATTGTTTGTGTATAAAAAAGCTATGGATTTTTGTACATTGATTTTTTATCCTGCAACTTTACTATATTTATTATTTCTAACAGTTTTCTGGTGGAGTCTTTGGGGTTTTCTATATAAAGGATCATATCGTCTGCAAAAAATGACAGTTTAACTTTTTTGTTTCCAATTTAGATGCCTTTTATTTCTTTTTCCTGCCTAATGGCTCTGGCTAGGACTTCTAGCACTATGTTGAATAGCAGTGGTGACAGGGAACATCCCTGTCTCATTCCTGATTTTAGAAGAATAGGTTTCAGTTTTTCCCCATTCAGTATGACATTCGCTGAGGGTTTGTCATATATGGCCTTTATTATGTTGAGGTATTTTCCTTCTATACCCATTTTATTAAATGTTTTGATCATAAATGGATGTTGTATCTTGTCAAATGCTTTTTCTGCATCAATTGATATAATCATATGTTTTTTATCTTTAATTTTGCTTATGTGGTGTATCACATTGATCGAATGCATGTGTTGAACCATCCTTGTGCCCCTGGGATGAATCCCACTTGATCGTGATGTATAATCTTTTTAATGCATTGTTGTATTCTATTTGCTAGTATTTTGTTCAGGATATTTGCATTAGTGTTCATTAGAGATATTGGCCTACAGTTATTTTTTTTTTTTTTTGATGTCTTTGCCAGGCTTTGGTATTAGTGTAATGTTGATCTCATAGAATGATTTGGGAAGTATTGCCTCTTCTTCAATTTTTTGTAAAAGTTTGAGAAGGATAGGTGTTAGTTCCTCTTTGAATGCCTGGTAAAACTCGTGAGACTATCTTGTCCTGGACTCTTGCTTTTGGGAAGGTTTTGGATAATTGTTTCAATTTCCTTACTGATGATTGGTTTGTTTAGGTTATTTAATTCTTCTTGATTCAGTCTAGGTAAACTGTATGTTTCTAAACTCTTGTCCATTTCTTCTAGGTTGCAAAATTTGGTGGCATATAGTCCTTTATAGTATTTTTGTATGATCCTTCGTATTTCTGTAGTATCTGCTGTAATTTCTCTTCTTTTGTTTCTAATTTGGATTATTTGTGCGTTGTCTCTTTTTCCCTTGGTGAGTCTAGCCAGGGGCTTGTCAATTTTATTAATTTTTTCAAAGAACCAGCTTTTTGTTGTATGAATTTTTTCTATTGTTTTTTTATTCTCTATTCCATTTAATTCTGCTTTAATTTGTATTATTTCCTTCCTTCTACGGGCTTTGGGTGTTTTTTGTTCTTCTTTTTCTAGTTCTTGAAGATGTGATATTAAGTTGTTTACTTGTGATTTTTCTTGTTTCTTGAGAAAGGTCTGTAGTGATATAAATTTCCCTCTTATTACTGCTTTTGCTGCATCCCAGTCATTTTGGTATGTTGTGTTTTCATAGTCACTTGTTTCTATGTATTTTTAAATTTCTTCTTTTATTTCTTCTTTGATCCAGTAATTTTTTAATAACATGTTTAATCTCCATGTGTATGTGTTCTTTTCTGTTTTCTTTTTGTATTTGATCTCCAATTTCAAAGCTTTGTGATTGGAGAATACACTTGGTATGATTTCGGTCTTCTTACATTTGCTGAGGCTAGCTTTGTGTCCCAGCATGTGGTCTATCCTTGAAAATGTTCCATGTGCATCAGAAAAGAATGTATAGTCCTGTGTTTTAGGGTGAAGTGTCCTATAAATGTCAATTATGTTCAGTTGCTGTAATGTATCATTTAAAGCTGATATTTCTGTTTATTTTCTGTTTGGATGATCTGTCCATGGCTGTCCATGGGGTGATTAAGTCCCCTACTATAATTGTGTTTTTGTCAGTTTCTCCTTTTAGATCTGTTAGTAGTTGCTTTGTAAATTTTGGTGCTTCTTGGTTGGGGGTATATATAGTAATAAGTGTAATATCTTCTTGTATTGTCCTCTTTATCATTATGAAATGTCAATTTTTGCCTCTTATTATCTTTTTGATCCTGAAGTCTGCTTTGTCAGATATAAGTATATCTACACCTGCTTTTCTTTGGGTGCCATTTGCTTGGAGTATTTTTTTCCACCCTTTCACCTTGAGTCTGTGTCCCTATGGCTGAGGTGTGTCTCTTGTAGACAGCATGAGGTTGGTTTTTGTTCTTTAATCCAGTTTGCTACTCTATGTCTTTTTATTGGTGAGTTTACTCCATTTACATTTAGGGTGATGATTGACATATAAGAATTTCCTATAGCCATTTTATCTTTTGTTTTCTGGTAGCTTTTTTTTTTTTTTTAATTGCTT
>PVKE010026732.1:0-22077 GCA_004027555.1 Craseonycteris thonglongyai
TCTCCATAGTTGTATGTCATCAGTTTTTCGACATGGTTTTGTTCCACACAGGTGGGTGGGAGTGTGTAGGGTGGAACAGGGCTGGGGGCCTCCCGAATGGGGGCACGCCCCCTTGAGACAGGGGCCAAACCAGTGTGAGGGGTGAGAACCAAACTGGGGCCTCCCACATGGGAAGCACACCCCAGTTCAGCATATGGGTCTTGTGGATCCAATCCATGGTCCCAGGGCTACAAAGTGAGTGCTTAACCCCCTGAGCCATCCCGGCTTCCCCTTGTTTGTATCTTGTTGTGAATTAACTTTTCAGTTTTCTAGGTTGTACATTCCAGCATTAGAAGTATAGAAACTGTTTTAGGAAGGGACTGCATACACCTAGTAGGAGAAGTGTGGTTTCACACGAGCCCTGTGTGATGTATGAGGCCAGGAAGAAGATTGTTGGCGAATGATGCTGTGTAAGGATCTAGGGGTCCCTATGTGTGTAAAATACTGGATTGGTATAGTGTAATTATAGACCAGCAGTTGGCAAACCTTTCTGCAAAGGGCCAGCTAGTAACATTTTATGCTTGTTGGCCCTACAGTCTCTGTCTCAACTGCTCAACTCTACTGTTGGCGCTCGAAAGCAGACATAGACTAGAGCAGGACTGGGCAGACTTTTTCAGGGCAAGCACTACTTAAGTGTCATGGTCCACTAGCTATTTATTTTTATTATTTAGGCGGTCACCCCAAAATTGCTTGGCAGTCTTACCAGTGAACTACAATCAATGTCTTGCCCATCCCTGGACTAGAGGACAGGAAATGGCTTGGTTTGACCTAAAGGAGTTACTTTGTTTTCCCCTCTTAGTGACAATAAGTTCTGTAGGTTTTGTAGGATGGCCATGGAAGGTTTTACTGAGGAGTTAGGACTTGAGCAAGGATTTGAAGAATAGGGAGGATTTGACCAGTAGAGAGAGAACATTTGAATAAAACGACAAACTAGGCAATATAGAGAATGCTCAGTCACTGAGCAATGATTTGCTCTTGAGCAAATCAGCCTGGCCAGTATTTAGAACTTGGTTCTTCATTGACTAGATTCCTGTCTATATGGGCATTTCTGAACCTTAAGAACTGAGATAGCCCCATCCTTAAGCTGGTATCTAGTACACTCAGTGAGTATAGTCATTTCCCCTACCAGGATTGGAGGATGAGCATGGGGGTCTTGAGTAATTGCTCTGCTTCTCACCTGCTTTCTGCCTGTCCCTTGTAGAGTTAGATTAACGAGGTTCACTTTCTGGCTTAATCACTATGAACCTCACTTTTCCATCTATAAATTGGGAATGTTATCATATTTTATTATGAACATTAAGATTATCCATATAAAGTGCTACTTACTTGTAATAGCAAAAGCTCAGTAATGGTAACTATTGTTTTTATAACCTCGAAATTAGATTGAAAGTATTAGTATTGTTTTGTTGGAATAATTTTAGATTCTTAAAGTGAGTATATGTTCAGGATGGCTTGACTGTTTCCTTTTGTGTAAACTGATGAGCTTTATAACAAAGCTGTAAGATGGTGGACGTAATTGCCTGACTCAGCTCTGTCTCGGGAACAAGTCTCCCCTAAGAATTCTGGATTACAGAACCTATACACTCAAATGGATGGCCATAGTTCACAGTGTGTGTATGGCTAAAAATTCGAAGGTCAGAATTCTAGATTAAAGTGAGTAGAGGGTATTAGTGCCCGATACACCAGCATATCCTCTCTGGAAGAATAGTGGACTTAAAACTCAGGCCTCAAAGGCTTTTCACAGATGGGTTTCAAGGAACATGAGTTAAAAACAATGACAAAACCCCTTACAACACTGCCATTGGTGGCACTCAGTAGGAATAAGAAACAATAAACTTTAGAATCAGATTGCAGCAAACACTTTAGGTATTGGATTTGCATTATACAGACTATAAAATAACTTTTATAATATATAATTTTATAAGAATTAAAGTGTAGCAGCAAGAGATTATCATAATTGAGCAGATATTTTTGAAAGAACTGATAGTAATATTAAGGCCTGGGTATTATTGGTGGCTCCTAACTTGTTTCTGACAGTCTCTCTCTCTCATTCTCTCTCACTCTCACTCTCTCTCACACACACAGAGACAGTGTAGTATGTCTTTGTTTTTCAGTTTATTCCAGTCAACCAACGTTTTCTGTACCAAACACACCATGTTAGGCACTGGTAGAAAAGATTACAGATACCTGTGCTTGTCTTTAATGTGCTTATAGTCTACTCTTGCCTTTGTTTTCCAAAGGTGATCAGTCTTTGGAAGGCTGAAAACAAAAGACAATGGAGACTGCAGACTTACTTGTCTAACGAGAGTTTTTGGCTGCCATTTTACTGCCCACACATAGCCAGGTCTGTCCTCCAGCATACCAGTCAGTCCAATTCACCTATAACAAAAATTAACCAATACATTTTGAGTAAAGTAGTGCTCGCTGTTTTGAAGTTGTTATTTTATTGGCAGAGTCCTTTGATACCAGGAATTTTTATAGTTTCTGGTCTTTGTAAGCTCCCTTCTACCCAAAACTCCTAATTCACTGCCTAAAGAATTCACCTATAAAAAGACAAAGATAATACTTTAACAAGAAAACTGCATATTGCCCACAGGTCTTTAGTCACTTAGAGAAGTAACTAAAATATAACAAATATTAATTCTGAACATTCTAACCTCTTGTAGTAAAGAATACGATGTATGGATTTATAAGGCCCAAGTGAAATAGTTGATCTGAGGAAGACCAAAGTATTAAAGAAACACAGGAGAGGAGTGACATTTGTTTGGGTGAAGGCCTGAGGAAAGCTTTAAAGAATAGGTGGCATTTAAACTGAATTGAAAGAAGAATCAAATTTTGATAGTTGGATACAGAGATGGGGATCATAGAGGACATTCTAGACTGAAAGAGGGCATGAGAAAAAATATAGATGCTTGAAAGTATAAGGGTTGTTTTTGCAGAGGTGAGAAATGTGGCTGGAAAGCTAAAAAATGGGGATTCTTGCTTCCCCTTTGGGGAGTTGCCTCTTTTTGCCTCCTCTCCTCTCATTTTCACGTTATTGTGTTGCATTGTTCTACTTTGGGTGACCCCTGTTGAGATTCTTGGAGGGGAATAACTTTCCTGTGCACATTAATGGGATTATCAGAAATATTTCATTTATGTAAAGGAGAACCAAAACTTCACACACAATACTAAATGATATCTTGGAATGGCTGGTTGGGCAATGTTTTTCAGGTTGAAAATATTCTCTTGCATGACCGAGGCCACTACGTCCTGTGTGACTTTGGAAGCGCCACCAACAAGTTCCAGAATCCACAGACTGAGGGAGTCAATGCAGTAGAAGATGAGATTAAGAAGTGAGCTTTTCCTCTTTTCTTGGAGTTTTGTCCATTATCAGATCAGCAACTTTCCTTTCTGTCTATGGATGAGAAGGTCACGGTGGGAAGACAATGGTGGTAGTCAGAGCATCATGTTGGCAGTTGGGTTGTTTGATTTTACCTGGAGGATATGGAGGTGGGGGGTCACAATCAGTGATCAGTAGAGTAAAATGAAAGATTTATAGCACTTTATCAGTGTGCCTATGGTCATTGTACATATATATTGATTTATGTCACAGAGCCCTTAACCCATTGCTTATTAAAAAAAAAAAATAAGTGCAGCTTGCTGCCTGCCGCATTCATTTAATTTTACATAAACATACTCTTTGAGGCTGAAGCAAATCTGACTGGTTTTCAGTATGAAAATATAGTTATTTCTAAACAGAACTTGTCTCTAATCCTAATGTAACATAAATGTATATAATGATCAGTATCTAATAATTTTTTTTACACTTAGGAGTGCTACAGTTTCTAGGATTTGACATTTTCAGTATTTGAGAATTAATGTATTTTGTAAATGGAAATAGCACTATTAGAAACGGAATGCAGTAAATGAATGATGTCATTTGTTTGCAAGGACTATTGATATACTAGAGCAATGCAAAAATAATATTAAAAGCCAGATATTTCGTGGCAAACATTGGGGGTAAGGTTAGGACTGTAATCTGCAAGTTATCTTGGGATAAATGCTGCAGTTGCAAGCACCCCTGGCAAGTGTTCTCGAGGCAAACGAGAAATGGGTTAAAAAGCTAATGGTGCACATGCCTTAGAACTATTGTGATGTTTTTAAGTGGGATCTCAACAGTTGTGACATTATTAGTCAGTTGGATGTGCTTTTTACTGAGCCCTAAATTGATGTGTCCTTCTAATAAGGAGCTCACCTGCAATATAGTGTAATTAATGGTGAGTAGGGCTATTGAGATCTCTGCAAATATTGAATCACTGACTTCCATGAGGAAAAGTTTCTTTAGATATGTGACTCCAGTGAGAATTTGACCTGTTTTTCCCTGCTGTCCAGAGTGTTAAGACTTTTCATAGCCAATAGCACTCACTGTTCCTACTAATAAATCAGCAGTGTGGCCTAACCACTCTCTTGATCCCCTGGAAACCAAGCCTGGGGCATGAAAACGTTTGGTCCAAGGCCCTAATGAACACCTAAACAGTGCCTTTGGGCTCTGGAGACTCAAACAGCACAAGTCACATTCTTAGTAACACCAAGACACACTCGCATGGAAGAGCTCATACTTCTTTTTTCTTGAGCCAGAGATAAGAGGAAAACTGAGGTCTCAGCCCTATTCCAGCAGTAAAGATCCATCCACTTCCCACTCATGCGAGGACTCACTTTCTGCTATTCTTCAGTGTCACAGCCAGTATTACATCTCTGTGTGAAGCCACAGTAAAGGGGATTACTATTTTTAAAAATATATCAACCAAACACAGTATCATAATACAAGGATTTATAAGAGAAGATTTTGTTATTTGAGGACCCAAGAAAAGCTGTTTTTATAGTTTAGTTAATGCCTCAGTGTCTGGGTCCCCACATGCTCTTAGATTAGGACTGTTGCTAGAAGACCACCAGTGTATACCAAGGACAACTTTTTGTTTTATCTGCATTAATATTCCATGCTCTCCTTTGTAAATTGCTCCCAAGGAACTCTATTAATAAATATATTTTTAAAACATGTTTGGGCTACCCCTGGTTTTTAATTGTCATTGACATATTTAACAAAAAATGAATCTCTTGATTGTAGATACACAACACTGTCCTATCGAGCACCAGAAATGGTCAACCTGTACAGTGGCAAAATCATCACTACGAAGGCAGACATTTGGGTAGGTGTCAGCTAACCTGTCTACATCTCAGATGTCATCAGTCTTAACTGTAAACTCCCAAGTTTAATCCAAACAGTGCCATAGCAAGAGTGACCACTATACCATATTGTTGTCTACTTATCTGTTGGAGTTAGTCTTGACTTGAGATGACCAGCTACTGCTTCTCATGTCAAAGAAAATTATTTAAAGCTTTATGAAAATTATTCTCTGTGCTTCGTGAAGTTAATCAAGCAATTAATCCCAAATTACTTCAGTTGGTTGAAGACAGAGGTGCAGGTCGTTCCAGGGGTAGAGGAGGCATGAAGGATGACCGTCGAGATAGATACTCTGCAGGCAAAAGGGGTGGATTTAATACCTTTAGAGACAGGGAAAATTATGACAGAGGTTACTCTAGTCTGCTTAAGAGAGGTTTTGGGGCAAAAACCCAGAATGGTGTTTACAGTGCTGCAAATTACGCCAATGGGAGCTTTGGAAGTAATTTTGTGTCTGCTGCTATACAGACCAGTTTTAGGACTGGTAATCCAACAGGGACTTACCAGAATGGTTATGATAGCACTCAGCAATATGGAAGTAATGTTCCAAATATGCACAATGGTATGAACCAACAGGCATATCCTGCTACTGCAGCTGCGCCTATGATTGGCTATCCAGTGCCAACAGGATATTCTCAATAAGACTTTAGAAGTATATGTAAATGTCTGTTTTTCATAATTGCTCTTTATATTGTGTGTTATCAGACAAGATAGTTATTTAAGAAACATAGGAAATGCAGAAACAACTGCAGTGCAGCAGTAATTATGGTGCACTTTTTCGCTATTTAAGTTCGATATTTCTCTACATTACTGAAACAATTTTTAGGTTTTTTTTTGTATTAGAAAATGCAGGCAGTGTTTTCACAAAAAGTTTAAAATGTACAGTGATTTGAAATACAATAAATTGAAGGCAGTGCATGGCCTTCCAATAAAAAATATTTGAAGACTGACAAAAAAAAAAGCACGTCAAAGAAAATTATTTAAAGCTTTGTGAAAATTATTCAGGTGACCTGCCCATTATTTAGGTGGTTGTTACATATGTGTTAGTAGTTCTTAAGAGCAAAACAACTGAAATACTTGTTCATTATTAGAGAGCATAGTTTGGTAATGATGGTAGAAATAATGTAACTCCACAGCTTCATAGTAGCATTGGGTTCTAAATTCAAGTTACTAATAGGTTAATGTTTTTATAACTGCTAGTAAATGTGGACTATGCCGTTATCTCTCTTAGATCCATTTATAGTCATGGTAAATAAACCACTAGTAACAATCTTCTTTATTTTTTTAGGCTCTTGGATGTTTATTATATAAATTATGCTACTTCACTTTGCCATTCGGCGAGAGTCAGGTGGCAATTTGTGATGGAAATTTCACAATTCCTGATAACTCTCGGTATTCTCAAGACATGCACTGCTTAATTAGTAAGTATTTCAAGTTTCTAGATTCATATTTTTATCTCTAATCTCTAGGAATGAATTGGAGGGTAAGGGGTTAAGTTAGATTCTAGTAGTGGTGGGTTAGATGCAAAGACAGTGAAACCAGATGATAATGGTTGGTCACTCAAAGATAATATATAACAGTGCCTCGTGAGAGTGGAAGGGGTTTTTGCTAGAAATTTAAACTCTGTTTTACACCTGAGTCAGTCGCCCAGGCAGAAATCCTAACTGTGCTTTGAACAGTACAGCACTGCTCTATTCTCTTGTAGTCTGTATGAAAGCTGTGGTACCAAAGCCATCCAGCTGACTCAATATCAAGTGATAAGAAATTCATCTTTGCAAAACTAGAAGTAACTCAAATTAAAATGATTGCAATGCATTGGCTGGAGTGAATACATGATTAAGACTATGTAACTGTAGAACTAGGTTTTTCCTCACGTTTAGGTTAATCACTGAATTTTTTATAACAAGCATTTAAATTCAATGCTTTGTTTAAAATGTTTTTAAAATTTCCCACTCTTTTGCATTATCATAACAAGCATATGTACTAATGCTCATTAACCAGATGGTAGAATAAGTAATCTTTGCATAAGCTTCTGTATTAAAATGCTGAAGAAACAGTTGTTTTTTAATCATCTTTTTATATTGGTTGAGACATGTAGCTTCTAAATTTTAACCATATGGATTATAAATCCTGAGCAACCCACTTTAGGTCCTGGGTGGGGTTGGGCTGGAGAAAATAAAATCCAATGTGAGGCCTACTTGTACCACATTTAATTCTTAAAACCTTATATAGTCAATGTAATTTTCCCTGTTATACAAATGAGGAAACTGAAGCTGAGAAAGTATAGGTAACTTATCCAATTTAACATAGTTATAACTTTTAAGTGACTACCCATTCCACTGTGTCAATTTTATCAACTGCTTCCATTTATTGATAAAAAAGGGAGAGAGGCTATTTAAAGGAATTCAGTATGGGATTTAATGGTAGTTGGATTATTTTCAGAGGTAAAGCATGTATCTATTCTAGAATCTCCAATGAAATAAAAAGGTCAAATTTGATTCTAAAATGATTGGATTTCTGCTAATAATTTTTTTTTCTTAAAAGCATTTGTGCAGCAAATTTATATTAGGAAAAAGAACTATAAATATCTGTAACATAACATCTTTTTAAAACTCTGGTCTATTTCAGTTTACAAACTATTTGAAAATTCTTCTGTCACCTTAAACTCACAAGTTTAATGTTAAATTTATTGTCACCTCCACCCACCCCCAACTCCCTTTTTTCTTAATTCAAGGTTCCCCTCTCCTCTTTTCAATTTCTATCAATGGTGTCACCGCCAAAGCCTCAATGACTGAAATGTAAGGTTTTTTTGGATATGCCTTTTAAGAGAGAGGAAAGAGTATTTCCTAGGTGACATAAGTTCTTCCTTGGCATTTCCCATATTCATTACATTCTCTCTATTCTCCACACTATCATGATAGTATATACAGACTCTGTCAGCTCATGCCTATATTGCTAGCTTGGCCGTAGCCTCTCCCCTCTCTCTTCAGTTTACTCAACACACCTTCAGCACAAAATTAATCTTGTAAAATGCCACCCTGTTGTGTCCCTATGCAGTAAACTTATAGCAACAGTAGGGTCCAGATTCTAAATATGGCATTTAGGATCATTCATATTCTGATTCCATCCCACCCAGCCAACCTTACTTCTCTGTAGTCTCTGACAAGAAAATCTGCCCTGGCCTTCTGACTCCTCTGTTTCCTTGTAGCAAGGCATTCTTTTGCTTTTCTCCATGTCCATCTTTGCTCAGGTTGTTCCATCAGCTACAATGTCTTTTTCTCTGCTTTCTCCTGACTAAATTTTTTCCTACCTTCAAGGGACCAGCTCAAATCCTGCCTCTTCTGCAAAGCCTTCACAAGACTGCAGCCTCATCAATGTTTTTTCTTAACTTTGTGTCTAAGCCATTCATTTGATTCCTTGAACAATAAGTTGCCTTGTATTATTGTTGTTGTTGCCTTGTGTTATTGTTGTTGTTCTTGTTATGTGTGTGTGTTTGTACCTCTTCTTAAAGACTGTTTTTCTTGAGGATATTTCCAGCTTCAGAAAGGGCAGCTGGAAACAGACAAGTGATCTGTATATCATGGTAAAAGTAGAGATGTACTTAATGTTTTAGCTTTGGAAAACAACTCATGTTTCCAACAACAAAATAATAAATTAATGAAATTTGACTTTTGGTTATAATTATCAAGAATAATCATTTGTTTAGCAAGATCATATGAAGTAAGGAGGCCAGAAGCAAAACCATGTAACTTCCTAGGTACCAGAATAGGAAGTTGGTGATTTTCACATTGAGACTTCAGTCCCTGTTGTGCAAGGCACAGAGTATGAACTTCAAATATCTTTGTTACAATTCAAAAACTTCGTTATTTTCTTGTGGATATTAAAATGTTTAGCAAAGTGAGAACTTCCATTTCTGAGTGGGGAGGAAATTGGCTAATTGTACTATCTGACTTTTATAGAAACAAAAGAGAAATAAAAATTTTAAAACAAAATTATGGTAATAGGGAAATTATGCTTCCTAACTAATGTACTAATTGTTAAGGTATTATTAAATGAGTTCACATATGTTTGTTTTAGGGTATATGTTGGAACCAGACCCAGACAAAAGGCCAGATATTTACCAGGTCTCCTACTTCTCATTTAAATTACTCAAGAAAGAATGCCCAATTCCAAATGTACAGGTATGTGAAAGGTGCTTTTTTAGGGAAGCAAATATTATTGAATTGTCATTTAGAATTCCTAGGGTGTTAATCAACTGTTTAAATGAATGTAGATATCCCTTGTTTTATCTAGTAGGGGACATTCAAGCAAAACCAATTATGAAGAAATTGCTATAAAGAAAATCCTAATTTTCTATAGAATTACAAAACTGAAACAATTAACACTGAAGAAGGAAAAAAAATACCATAGGGATTGAGTTGAACATTTTGGGTAAAGATTGATCAAACTGTTGTCTCATCAGCTTTCACAGTTCAGTGAGAGCCACATGTCTATTGTCTTTACCTGCTGGTGGCTAGGCAAGCTGCCATAGACATGCTTCAGGCCAACTGGGATGTAAGCCCCTTGCCCCCTTTCTCTTTCATTGCAGCAAATTTCGCTTCTGCTATTGGCCATCTATGGCTCATACTTTTTTTCCTCTAGCCTCCCCACTCATCGGGCCATTGGAATGTTTCCTACATGTAGTAATCCTAAACTCTACACTCATAGTTTTCAGAATGCAGTTCTTGTGAACACCCTTTATACAGACTCGGCATATTTTTTATGTTTTAGTAACTTTGTATGATCCAACTCTCGTGAATATTTTACTAATGGATACCATCATAAATAAGTTCTAATCTGGAACTGTATTGCCTGTTTCTCCAATAATGAACTTCTGATGTCATTACTGGGGCTTGAGGGTGCTGATAATAACACTCCACTTTCACTTTCATATTTAAATCAGATATGGGAATCATTCATATGGAGCTCAGTATATTACTAGTAAGATTAAGTCAGAGTATGCAGCTTGACCAGTCAGGCCCCCTAACATTAGAGCCACGTGACTAAGCAGGGAGCACCTGATTCCTTAGAGACAAACTTCCCTAAAGAGGGAGGGCAAGGGCAGCAAGCCAGATGTGCTCCCCCCTTTTCTCCCAGTCTTATCAGTCCAATAAGTTACATCTTCTCCCTTGGGATAGGAACATTTAGGGGGTGCCAGAGAAGCTAGAAGATGTTTTCTGCAGAAATTCCCACCTTGAAAGCATGAAGGAAATGAGACATTCCTCTTAAAAGCCAGTTTTATCACAGGTATTCCATTTGTCAGGTTTCCCACAATAAATGGATGCTGTATAGTAATCTAACATGACCATGTTTTCTTTCTTTTTTTTTTTTTAAGATTTATTTTTATTGTTTTTGACAGAGAGCGAGAGAGATACAGAGACAGAGAGAAGGGGGAGGGCCCAGAACAGTCTCCATAGTTGCGCATCATTGGTTTTTTCAGTTTCATTCCACAGATGCGCGGGGCTGCACAGGGCAGGAACTGGGCTGGGGACTTACCCCGGTGAGAACCGAACTGGGGGCACTCCCCAGTTTAGCACGTGGGTCCGCACAGGCCGGGGCCGGGATTTGATCCTCGGTTCCCGTGGCTGCAAAGTGAGCACTCAACCCACTGAGCCATCCCAACTTCCCCGACCATGTTTTCTTTTGCTGTCTCACTTTCCCATTCATAAAGCTAAATAACATGAAACATAATTGGATGCATTCAGATTGCTAAGTAGTTTCTAAAACGTCCACTCACAAATCTCAGGTCATTTGGCGCTCGCTTAGCAGTGGCAAGTAGCAGTCTTGTGGTTAGGGACAGCTAGCACTCCCTCGAGAGATGGTATTTGATGGGTGGTTCAGAACCCAAGCTAGAGGAGCTCTGTTTGGCTTGCAGACTGGATAGTGCCTGATGTGTTGGGAAGAGGTGCTGGCTCAGCACCAGACACACTATGGCTGTGGTTTTCTCCCAGCATGCTGACTAGAAGACTTACCATACCCTAATTTGGCACACTAGTCAGCTCTGACTTCTCTAAGATGTAGATGAGAGCTTAAATAATAATATAGGTTAAAGACATCTCTTTCCATTCTTTTTATCATGACTTCTAAGATGTGCTATTGAAGGAAAGGGTATTGAGATCAAACCCCAGTGACCTTATCTGCTATAGAAGGTTGAGAATGGGGGGAGGAGTGTCTTGACTTGGGCTGCTCTGTCCTTTTCTCAGATACTTGCCTCTCTAATTGAGTCCAGTAGGATATGCTTTTGGTTAACTTCCCTTCCCTCTGCCAGAGGTCAGGGTCAGGAAACCACTCTGGAAGACCCCAACATATATTTCCATCAGCCCAGTTCAGTTATGCTGGTTATTTTTTTTTTTATAATATAAAGAAATCTGTGATGTCCTTTTTAAAAATTTTCTTTCAATTCTATAGAACTCTCCTATTCCTGCAAAGCTTCCTGAACCAGTGAAAGCCAGTGAGGCAGCTGCAAAGAAGACCCAGCCAAAGGCCAGGTAAGAAATATCTTCGTGCTTTGTGCTCAGTTGCTTCAGTAGCAGGAGAGGGTGACTTGTATTTCTTGAGTTTCTACTGCCATGGACAGAGGCTGCACAGAACAAGAAAGTAAGCTGTGTCTCCTCAAGGCAAAAGCTGTTCTTTGGAATGCAAGGTGGAATGTGATGAAATACAGTGATCTACCTGAGAAAGAGAATCAAGAACTCTACAGCTGTTTACTTCATTTGGGAATAGGTGCAGGGCCATTCAGAGATGAGGCAACAGCAGACTAAATATTATTAGTACGGGAATGTTCTAAACTGGTGTGTTGGCCTTTTTTTAGCTTCCTTCAGCTCACCCTAATCCTCTACCTCCCTTTTCTTCTTCCTTTCTGTGGCCCTGGCCACATTAGGAAAGTATAGGTCAAAGCACCGAGTTCATGAACAGCAAAAGAGCCTGTGGATCTTAGCTAATCGCATTCTGTATAACACAGGTCTTCTAAGAAGCAGATGCTACAAGAGGATTAAAGAAGCTGGGATTTTATTTGGGGAAATACCCCTGTTAGAAAAAATAGAGAGGAGGCCAGGAAAGGCTGGGAGAGCCAACAGAGGTAATGTAAGTCTGACCCAAAGAGAGGGAGGAGAAAGTTGGGTGGAAGTAACTTAGAAATTGCCATACAATTTAAGGAAGGTTACCAAAGGTGTCAGGGGATCCTTGAGCCCCTGTCTCCCAGGAACAAACCTGCAGTTGGGGTAATAAGGCTATGAGAAGCTTGGCAAACACAATGGATGTCGGGAGCTCAGCAGTTTCGTCACTTGGTCTTTTACATCCTTTACAGTTGAAGTTTTCCAGGACACACCCTCATGGGCACTATACCTTCCAAATGGTAAATTCTGAGGGTAATCTGGAAATTCTTATATCTTTCTTTTCCTCACAATCCCATGGCAAGGAAACGTTAGCAGCAAACTATCAACAATATACTCTAGATGGGAACATGCGAATTTTAATAGGACAGTAACTTCTACATTAAAAAAATAGTCTTGAATATTTATAGAATGCCTGCTTATGTGGCTCTACAGTAATGAGGCTGGTTTTTAACAAATTGAGCAAACTCTATCCATGTTGTTACTTTATAGGCTGTTTATTTCTTATATAAATCTGTCATGCTCACCTCTGGAAATTGCTTTCGGGGCTGATTTAACAGCTTAATACTTTGAGTTTATGGCCATCTGTACTAGGCCCAAATATGGTATGTACTGAGGAAGCTAAGCAAGGATCCATTCCCATGAATACATGCATATCCCATACATATTTATAAAAATGGTAATAATGACTAACATTTGAGTGGTCCTCTATTGTGTGAAATGGAGAAAATAGTACCTACATCATAAGACAGATGAGAACATCAAATGCAGCAATGGCTGTGAAATTGTTTTATAAACTATAGAGTGCCTAAAATATGGACCTCAGTAATGCTGCAAGAATACACAGACCTTACAGCCAGGAAATTTGGGTCCAAGGCATCCTATCTATAATTTACAATGATTGCATTTGCCTTATCATATTTGTGCCTCAATCCTGACAGGTGGGTTTTTCTTTTTAACTCTTTTTAAAGTGGCTACTAATCATTGAGCTATCATATATACCAGATATTGTACTAGATACTTTACATAAATAAGGTGACTTTTGTCCCCTTAAAACAAGCCTATGAGGTTGTTATTTTCATTTTGCAGTTGAGGAAACAGACTCAGAATTGTACGTTTCCCAAGTTTTTAGTTAGTTAACATGTGCTTAGTAAAAGAACCATGCTTTTAGCATCTACATTCTTTCTACTCTGTACATTAAGTGATTTTTCCAAGATCACACAGATATGACTACTTAGAGCCAGATATCCTGGCATCAAAAACTGTATTTTCTCACAGTCATTGATATATTTGATGTTCATATCTACCTCATGATGTAGGTATTATTTTCTCATTTTTACACATAAGGAACCCAAGGCTAAAAGAGGTTAAATGATGTGCTCGTTATCATCATACAGTTAGTAAGTAGGGAGCGAGAGCTCAGTAGTTTTCTTTGACTCCAAATCCCAATGTCTCTAAAATGTTACCCTTAGAAGGAAATCCAGTATGGAAGTTTTTAGCATTTTGTTTTCTACAGAAGTCTGTTCACATCTCTCACCCTTGGCTTTATCTTTCTTACACCTTTCTCAACATCTGTCCCATTTTCCTTCCCACCTGCCTTCACAGGTTACAGCCTCCCCAACTGTGATAGCTTTTATATTAGCAGTTCTTCACCTAGCATGGGAGCATTCCTCTAACAGAATGCCAGTGAAAAGCTTCAAGGTTCAGAGTGAACATACCTTGGAGGTATGTCACAGGGAAGGACAAAACAGTTGCTTTGCTTCCTGTTTTGCATTTTATGAAGGCTTTGCTGGACATATTTTGGAAATATTTATGAAGCTTGTTTATTTTGACCTTAACCTCAGCTCTACTACCTAAAGTGCATTTTCAAAGGATAACCACTCTGATCTGAGTTAGGTAATCAGCTGCTGCTTGGACTGCTCTAAATGAATAGAAGGTGCCACTTGTGCTCTGGCACCACCATGGGGAGCAGGTAGACCACACAGCATTCCTCCCTGTGTTAATTATTTTTTTATTGTTGAATTTATTGGGGTGATATTGGTTGATAATAATTACATTGTTTCCAGGTGTACAATTCTATATTACATTATTAGATTTGGTTGTGAGTTACAGAAAGTCCAAAAATGACAGTGATTTGTATAAAGTAGGTGGTTATTATTTTTTTCTCTCAAGTAAATGAAGTCTGTAGGTAGAGTCCTGTGCTGGTAGGGCAGTTCTGCTCCACGATGTCCTCAGGCACGCAGGCTTTTTCAGGCTCACCACTCTGTCATCCCTACATTTGTGGCCATGACCTCATGGACCATTATGGCAGCATCTTGCTCCAAGCAGCAGGATCAAGGAATGGCCAAAGAAGAAGAGAGATAAGGGGTATGCAACAGTTATTTCTTAAGGTTTCTAGAAACTGCCACATAGGAATCTGTTTATAGCCCATGTAAGGCCAGAACTTAAACATATGGCCACACCTGATTGCAGGAGAGACTACGCAGTGTGATTTTTACTTTGGTTCACCCTACACCCAGCTAAAGATTGTATTACTGTGGGAAAAAGCAAGTATGTGTATTTGTCACACTCTCCAAATCCTTTATCTTTATTTACTTACTCCTTCTAGTTGTCTCATTGGATTAGCTCATTTGCATACTTTTAATTGTAGAAAGACCATTTTGACAGCTAGTTCTAATCAAATTTTAGTTCCCTCTACATCTGAAAACCATCCTCTGCATCATTACCCAAGTGTATTCTGGGAAATTATAGAAAGTATTAGGTAAAAAGCGTTCCAAGGTCAAATGAGTTTGAGAAACACTGTGTTTTATATAGTGCCCTCTTTGAGGTTCTCCGTACATACTCACATATGAAAAGTTCTGCTGGAATGAAATCTGCTAAATATTTTGATCAATATGTTAAAAGTTACTTACCCATGAAATCGTTAGTCATAATGTCTAGTAATACATAAAACCCTCTGGGAATGTTTATTAAGTGGATCTGGAACGTTTGGATGAGTGTGGAGGGAAAAGCTCATCACTCAGTCTGCCCCTTTCCCATTTTCTCACATTTTAAGCCTAATCTTTGTTTTTCTTTTCTCCCACACTTTAACACTAATCTTTGTTTTTTCTTTTCCTTTTCTAGACTGACAGATCCCATTCCCACCACAGAGACTTCTATTGCACCCCGCCAGAGGCCTAAAGCTGGGCAAACTCAGCCGAACCCAGGAATCCTTCCCATTCAGCCAGCTCTAACACCTCGAAAGAGGGCCACGGTTCAGCCCCCACCTCAGGCTGCAGGTCAGTTGGGGTGGTTTGAGATTTAGTATACCTCTTTGTTACCCTGCACAATAGAGAAGTCTTGGAAAGCCTGCTTTACTCAGGGATGTAATGCAGAGAGGCACAAAAAGAGGACTAGTTTTCCTTGAGGAACAAGAGGTGAACTGCCATTGAAATTGTACAGCAAGAACTGGGGAGTGCCCCCAGTTCAGTTCTCACTGGGTTGAGACCCTGGCCCAGTTCCTGCCCTGTGCAGCCCCGCCCACCTGTGGAATGAAACTATGTGGAAAAACCAATTATGTGCAACTATGGAGACTGTTCTGGGCCCTCTCCCTTCTCTCTGTCTCTGACTATATCTCTCTCTCTGTCAAAAACAATAAATAAATCTTTTTTAAAAAAAAAAAGGAAGAAATTGTACAGCAAAAGGCCAGCAAAAGAGGAGGCCTGTCATTGAATTCTGCAGGGGATCTCCCAAGACCACCAAAGCCTATCTTTTTTTTTTTTTTTTAGTCTCAGGCCTGATTTTGTGACTTGGTCCTACCTACCTCTTTATTTCATATACTTCTCTTTTCCTTTAAAGAAGCAAGACTTGCCCCTTTTTGACATAGAGGAATTGTTTCTATAATGCTGTCTCTTGAATTATCTGTCACTGCTCCATGTTTTGGCATTCTGTTTCTAATGAAGTGACTGAGTTTAGTTACATAAACGGGGCTGATCCAAATTATCAAGTAACTGAACTCAGATATCACTTTCCCTACCAGGAAACTTGCTTTTGGTCAATTTGGTGGCCGTTTTCTTATAACCAGGCATCCAGACAGGTTTCGTAACCTGCCTGTAAAATATCAAAGAATGCTTTTGGTCTGCAGCGTGCCAACCAGTGCAAAGATGTGTTTATGTACAATAGCATCAAAGGCCAATTGAATTTATAGATACTCAGGATCCCCTCTAAAGGAGTAATTGACTAAATGGGATGGTGAATAGGAAAGACTTTCTGAAGGAGAAAAACATTGAAAGTTGTCTTGAAAAATATGAAGCACATAATTTAGCAAGAAGGAAAGATCTCCCAGGTGCAAAGGCAATGAAGAACACATGGATCCTGAAATGATCTGTCCACTTATCACCCCCTGTTTCTTGCTTTGGCAAGAAAGAAAGCAAACAGTTTTTGCCCAAAGGAGTTTTGAGCACTTATATAGTTTATTCTGAGTTTTGAGCCCTTATATGGAGTTTATTGTCATTGCAGGATCCAGCAATCAGCCTGGCCTTTTAGCCACTGTTCCCCAACCAAAAACTCAGCCCCAACCCAGCCAACCTCTACCACAGTCTCAGCCGAAGCAGCCACAGGCTCCACCCACCCCACAGCAGACACCTTCCACTCCAGCCCAGGGTCTGCCCACTCAGGCCCAGGCCACACCCCAGCACCAGCAGCAACTCTTCCTCAAACAGCAGCAGCAGCAGCAGCAGCAGCCACCGCAGCAGCCGCCGCAGCAGCCTCAGCAGCCTCAGCAGCCTCAGCAGCCTCAGCAGCCTCAGCAGCAGCCTCAGCCTCAGCAGCAACCTCAGCCTCAGCCTCAGCCTCAGCAGCAACAACAGCAACCACCACCACAGCAGCCAGCAGGCACATTTTACCAGCCCCAGCAGCAGACCCAGGCTCAACAGGTAAGGTGGTCAGAGTCTGACCCTTAGTTTGCATAGCTGAGTCATCACTGTGAAAATGCCCACTATATACAGGAATCTGCTTTGGGAAGACAGTCTTTAACTAACAAGCACTTCAGTGCTTCTCCCAGATGTGGGTACTATGAAGTATTGCATAGAGCGGTCACTGGATCACCTTGTCACCTTTCTTCTCAGGCCATGGGGAATTTAACCTAAGGAACCTCAGGGAGGGGCCTTATTTTTAAGGACTCTTTTTTTCTAACATAATTAATAATTACAATACAAATATTATACTGAAAAAAAAAAGATAATTTCTTATCAATAAATATTTCATAGTGTTTAACTTTCTCATGTCTTATAATTTCAATTAGCTTGTTTGAATCAGGATCCAAACAAGCTCCACCTACTGTATTTAGTTGTGATATTTTTTTTTTCTTTTAGTATCTTTATATATTTTTTTACATACTTTACTATGAGCATACTCATTTTACAATGATTAATATATCTTTTGGCTTTTAAGTCTCCTTTTTAGCATAGGTGTCCTTTCCCTCTTCAAAGGGGGAATACTTTGTCATTTTTTTTTTTTTTTTTTTTAAGAAACTGGGTCACTCGCCCTGTAGAATTTTCCACATTCTGGATTTGGCTGATAGTTTCCCTGTGGTGTTGTTTAATATGTTCCTCTATCCTCTTTGTAAACTGGTAATTTCCTGAGGCTTACTTCGTACCGTATTTTCTGGCGTATAAGATGACCGGGCGTATAAGACGACCCCCTAATTTTACAGTTAAAACAGGTTTAGGCCTATATTCGCTGTATAAGACTACAGCCCCGGAAGTGGGGGGTAGTCTTATACAGCGAATATAGGCCTAAACCTATGTTTTAACTGTAAAATTAGGGGGTCGTCTTATACGCCCGGTCGTCTTATACGCCGGAAAATACGGTATTTATCTCAGTTTGATTGTTCTTTGTTTTTCTAGTCATATCACACCAGGGGCATATAATGTATGGTTGGCCTCTTTTTTAGTAATATTAAGATAAATTGGGAAAGCCGGGACGGCTCAGCGGGTTGAGCGCTCGCTTTGAGGCCATGAGGACCGGGGATCGAGTCCCGGCTCCGGCCCAGGCAGGACCCACGTGCTGAGCTGGGGAGTTCCCACAGTTCGGTTCTCTGGCTGTCTCTGTCTCTGTCTCTCTCTCTATCTGTCAAAAAGTGGGGTAGAAATGACTATGCACTGAAGACAAAAAGATGGTTTCTCTCTATGGATGTGAAAAGATAAAAAAAAAAAAAAAAAAAAAGATAAATTATTGGCTTTGGTGTTGTCCACCTGATTCATTCATTTAATGTTCCCCATCAGCTTAGCACCCATTGTTGATCATTCCCTATGACAATTAATTCACTAGGGATGGCAAAATGGTGATATTCTAGCATTCTCTCTTTATTTAGGGGCTGGAATTTTTCTATGAAGAACTTTTTTTAAATCAACTATTTTATTATCTAGAGGTGATATTTGTACAGAAAAGGCAGGGAAAATGCATGGCTCTTTCTCCAAGCTTACCAGTTTTCAGAATGAGTTTGTTTCTAGTATCATCCCAAGGTGGACAGTGAGGTTTTTTGTTTTGTTTTACTATCATTATGAACTCATGGATCTTAGCATATTTTATATATTTCTATACGTCATCATAGTTTAAAATTTTTTGTTTATTTTGATATTCCAATTGTCCCAACTTTGGCCAGTGGAAATCTCTTCAGATTGACTCCTGGGTCCTTTGGGTGGGACTCTGGTAGTCTTTATGGTAGGGGTTTCCAACCTTTTTCTTCTTTTTTTTATTGGTTTTTGACAGAGAGAGAGAGAGATACAGAGACAGAGAGAGAAATGAACTGGGGGAACTCCCCAGCATATGGGTCCGCACGGGCTGGGGCCGGGATTCGATCCTCGGTCCCTGGGGCTGCAAAGTGAGTGCTTACCCCACTAAGCCATCCCGGCTTCCCCTCCCAACCTTTTTATACCCTAGGGCAAGGGTGGCCAACAAGTCGATCACAAGGCCAATTTTGGTCGATCGTCGATCGCTCACAATGTCTGGGGTGGAATTCCCTGTACCATGGACTTTGAAGCGATTGTAGCTCTTATAACTCGAGCGGCGCCGCTGCGGCCCCCGGCTGATTTGAAGCAGCAACTTGAGTGGCGCCGCTGCGGCGCCCGGCTGATTTGAAGTGTCAAATCATAACATACAATCCTAAGAAACCAACAAAATGGGGTATCAGAGTTTATACTCTAGCTGACTCGAAGACTGGCTACATTTGCTGCATTTTACCATATTATGGATCACTCACAACAGAGCTCTTGGTCAGACCCGATTTACCTGTTTC
This sequence comes from Craseonycteris thonglongyai, assembly GCA_004027555.1. Taxonomy (NCBI): domain Eukaryota; kingdom Metazoa; phylum Chordata; class Mammalia; order Chiroptera; family Craseonycteridae; genus Craseonycteris; species Craseonycteris thonglongyai. The sequence goes on from PVKE010026732.1 coordinate 19,688, forward strand.
ATCAAGAATTCCGATACACTTATACAAAATGTTGTTGGAGAAAATTCCAGGTGCTCAGGGGCACTATATGTACATGGATCGCTACTATACTAGTTATGTCTTAGCTCAAGAACTAGCCAAATTGAAATGCAATATCTCCGAACAATCTTAACGAACAGGAAAGAATTGCCCAAGGAAATAAAAAAGCCAAATTTTTCGAAAAAATCCACGGTCACGTATTGATGGGGTAACACCTTACTTTTAGGGTGGAAAGATAAGAGGATTGTCACTTGTTTGACTACGAGGGGTGACACAGGAATGTCGACGGTCAAAAGGATTACACGAGGTGGTGTGGAAATAATGGTCAAGAAACCCAATATTGTTTTGAATTATATAAAATATATGGGTGGTGTTGATCGGGCGGACCACTATACACCAAGGTATTGTTTTCTGCGAAAATCGCTTAAATGGTTCCGTAAGCTTTTTTTGGGGGGCATGGAAATTTGCCTGATCAATTCCTACATTCTGTATAAACTAGAAAAGACCAAAAAGGGGAAAAGCCACTCAGCCATTTGCGATTTCTAAAAACACTTTTCGAGCAATTGAGAGGATCATATCGTCAGCATTGGGAGCAAGCGTCTACGTCGCATTCCGATGAAATCCGACTAAATGGGAAGCTTCACATAGTACTACAAGGGCCAAAAAGAGACTGCAAGGTTTGCTGTGACCGTAACACGCCTGGAGGTAGGCCGGAAGTAACGTATTACTGTGATACGTGTCCTGATATACCTAGGATGCATCTTGGGCATTGTTTTATGAAATATCACACAAAAACTAATTACAGAGTGTAATATTTATCAAATTTTGTTGTTTTCGATATAAAAATAAATAAATTGGTGAAATTTTATTATTTGTATACGTTTGTTTGTTTATAAATGATTTTAAAGTACTTGTAAAATGTTTCCGCAATTTGGCCGAAATCATCTCGAGTGGCTGGTTCACACAAGCGAAAAAGGCCTCGAGCGCAAAGGGGTAGAAGACAAAACTTTCTAGCAGTAGTTTAATGCATTCTGGGAATTTGCCAAGGTCATAAATTCCTAGAATTCTGACAGCCTGACACTGTGATCTCCGCCCACCCAGACAATACATTTTGACTTATGTGTTACACTTGTCACCGGACGCAACGCGTGAACGCAACAGTTACGACTTGGCTCATTGAAGAACACAGTCAGTTAGCTTGAATATTTGGTAGTGTCATACGGTAGCTTCTTTTCTTTTGTATTAACAGTATTATTATCAATCAATATTATTTATCCTCGGTGACCACGTTGAGTTTCAATTTTTCTTCTGTTTAAAATATAACTACCTTTTCTTTGTTTTAAATTCAATTGCTTTTCTTACCTATCTATTAACTTGATAAGTGAGCATTCTTGGCAACAGATCTCTAAACTGCGGTCATTACTCTGAGAGAAAAATAAGGGACTATATTACAAATATATTAGGAATAACAATAATTCTATTTGAATTAAGAAGTCAGTATTGTAAACTGTAATAAATGTATTGTAACTTTAACATACTTCTTATAAATTTGAATATATCTATATTAGATTTTAATATACTTGTATTGTTGTCCCCAATTGTAATATGCAGTATTGTTATTATTTCTCTCAATGTAACGGAGATAATTGCCGCAGTTTATGAGTTTTTGAATTTTCTAGGAAAATATTTAATACAATATTTATTCTTTAAATTGTCATATTTCTTTGCATTCTAGTATACCCATGAACATGAGTAGTAAACCGAAAAAATCGAAAACTTATCACTTCAATGAAGAATGGGAATTCCATTACTTTTTTACAATGGTGAATGATAAATGTTGTTGTTTAATATGCCTTGCCTCGGTAGCCATTGCTAAAAAGGGTAATCTGGAGAGACATTTTTTAGCTTTACATAACAAGTATCAAACAGATTATCCACCAAATTCTGAACAGAGAAAACATAAAGTTAGGGATCTTCAAACTCAATTAACAAATCAACAAAGCGTTTTTAAAAAGCCAAGGTTGAAGTCACAATCAGTAACTACTGCATCATTCAAAGTAAGCTATCTCTTAGCAAAACAATGTAAGCCATTTTCTGACGGTGAATTTGTAAAGGAAATTTTTTTGGAAATGTCAGATTCACTTTTTAACAATTTTAAGAACAAGAGTGAAATTGTTGCTGCAATTCAAGATCTACAATTGTCTCGAAACACAGTGATGCAACGAATTGAAAGGATGAGTGGGAATGTAAAAGAGCAGTTATATAATGATATGAATAGATGTTCTTGTTTTTCCCTTCAGTGTGATGAATCGACAGATATAAGTGATACAGCACAATTACTTGTTTTCGTTCATATGGTTTTTAAGGATTTT
>PVKE010026733.1:0-22072 GCA_004027555.1 Craseonycteris thonglongyai
GTATGCACAGTATTACACTGTTATGAGGAAACATATAGTGGTTCAAAATAAGGTTTATAAATCCATTGTCTGGAACTAGACAGCCATACATCAGGGCTATATACTTATTAGTAGAAATATTACTGTATGATAGGTAAGCTATCATGGTTTTCTACTAACAGTTTGAAACAGCAAAGGACTACTATAAAATAGCACAGAACTTTATGAAAACTCATAAAGGTCCCCAAGATCTTCTTGTAGTTCCCATGTCCAGACTTTTTGCTATAAAAGCATATTCCCAACACGCAGGCTCACACTGGCCTTTTATGTTTTTGCAGCAACTCCTGGAAAAGCAATACTTCTCCCTGTTGGTCTGAATGTCATATTTTACACACTGGTGTTAGATTATAAAATCCCACAAACTTTGGTGCAACTTCAGAAACATGAAAATTAGCAACCCCCAAACTTACTATTGCTTTTTGAGCATTTATTTGTATGTTGGGTATGTCTCATGTGTGAGAAGCAAAGGAGACAATCTCCAGACAAACACATTCATCTGCAAAATTAACTTATTTTTATCCCCTTCCTAAAAGGTAACCCCCTTCAATTTCTAAAGTAGGATTTTGTTCTACTTCACAAAAGCATTCCATTCCCACCTAATGCTCTTAAAGTACATTAAAAAGTAGATTTATGTTAACATGATTTGACTAACTGCTTAAATGAACATGATTATTAGGGATTTGGGGATTGGTTAATGAGGCATTTAAATGGATACTTGCAAAAAGTCTGTCATTCCTGAAGGGCCCAGGAATTCGTATTCCCCCACTTTACACATGAGGAAAATAAATGATCAAGTTAAACCTATCTTCCAGAGTCATTCATCAGGTTAGTGACAGATGAGGGGAGAATGCTGAAGCTGGGACTTCCTTTAGAGTGGGTAGTAAATGCTCTGGTAACATTTGTCCTGCTGCCAGCATTTTGCACAAGGTCATAGAATCACAGAACCTTGAAGATCCATTAGTCCAACACGTCCAAACCACATTAAAACTTATTTGAAGGTCAAATGAACAACTACAAAAGATTATTAGTTAGAATAATTCAGGATAAATATTCTGTTGAATTTTTTTTTCTTAAGAATTTTGTCCCCCATTGAGGATTTCTTTGGCTGCTGGCAAAAAAACAAACAAACAAACAAAAAACAAACAAACAAACAAAAACCCTCACTTCCCACAGAGAGTCTTTTAGGGTGATGGCTAATGTGCTGACAATGTACTAATGTTCATTTCATTATCACAGAAGCTTTTTGCATAACTATTTATTTACTCATTAAATATTTATTGACTGGATATTGTCACTACTGCTTTTTCTGGGCATTGGTCAGAGGGGTGAGTGAGACCAAGTCCTTGCTTTCAGTAAGCTTTTGTAACAATGAAAATACAGAAGATAAACAAGCAAAAAAGAAAAGAAAAGAAAAGAAAATGGTATAATTTCCATGAAAAGTAAGCACAACAAAGAAAATAAAACTGGGTAATGTGATGGTGACTGGAGGCACGGAGTCGGGGAGGGTACGGTGGCAATAGTAGATGGACTGATCAGGGAAGACTTCTCTGAGGAGTTGGCTTTCAAGCGAAGACTCAAATGATGAATGGAAACACGAGAATTTCTACCAAAGAGAACAGTAAGATCCTGATGTGTAAAAGATTGCTGTGTGTTCTAGAAATAAAAAGGTCAGTGTGGTTAATATACAAACAGGAGGGAGAATGATGAGCAAAGAGGTAAGGCTAGGGGCAAATCATGTAGAAATTTGTAACATGTTTCCATAGCTATCCCAATTGTGTTTATCTGGTTTTATGGTGTCAAACCCACAGTCTGTATTGACCTAAATTTCTCTGTTGTCCTATAACCAAGAATAACCACTTGGAATTGAAGTTACCGCTATTCTCGTCTTGCAAATTTTACATTCATTAAGCTCATGAAGAAGAATAAAGTCCCAATAAATATTAATTTAATCAATGCAGAGATATTTATTGTACAACATACAAAGCTATGTGTTTAGCTCTTAGTACCTAAAAAAAAAAAGCCTGAAAAGATGAAGGACTTAAATTGGGCATTGAGGAAATCAGCTCTCTAAATCAGCTCACAGATGAAGCACTCGCAGGGTAGAAAAATGATTCTAATTGCACATACCAACTTCCCAAGCCTAGGAACTTTTGTGTCATGACACATTTTGAAATAAATATTAGACAATTCAGCCACAAATTAAAACCTTCATGGGCAATAAGTTACCAATAACAACATGAAAATCTCTTCCTCAATCCCTTCTATTCATACCCCCTAACTTGGTGTCTCCTTGCATGTATTTTCCATTTTTCCCTTCATAATCAGTCTCTGCATTATCCCTGTTAAATGAAATGCCCTGAGAGGACAAGTTGTGAGGACAGTAGTACCTACTTGTACTCTCAAGTAAAGGGAGAATGAATAAACTTTAGCAAAAAGGAAGTCTTCCATAATTTCAATAACATGAACCATCATACCTGCACAGACTGGTCTCTCCAACAGGAAATTAGCTTCAAAAGTGAAACATCAGCTTCAGGTATGTGGGATTCATTCTTTCCTAGAAATATATAGAACATGTTTGCATCTTGAAAGTATTAAAAATGGATGTGCCCCAATAAGCCTTAGCTCCAGCTGCACGTTGGAATCATCAGGGAGATTTTTTTCACAAACACAAATGCCCAGGCTCAATCTTCCAGACATTCTGATAATTAATCTCAGGGTAAGGGTTGGGCAGGCATTAATACTTTGTTAAAGCACCTGAGATAATTTTTATATATAGCTAATGTTGAGAATCATTAGATAATTTATATGTATTTCTAACAATTATACTAATACATATACAAATTAAATCAAGTTCATCATTACACTTAAACCTATCTTTGTACATTTTTTTTTTTTTGCCAACAAAAAGCAATGACTAATACTCCCACCAAAAGAGATCGCCAATCTTTACAATTCCTTCCTCGTACAAATAGTTCCTGAAATTTTACATTGCATCTATCACACAGAAATCATATAAAAGACTTCCTCTGATTTGTCCTTACCAGCTATGCCACTGATCAATAGGTATAGCACTTATGTTTTAATTTGCCTCATTTTGTTATGTATTATTTCTCTTAAGTTTGTCCTCTTGAATGTCCTATCTATTTGCTTTAATGTTCTGTGTGAAATTTTCAAGAGTGAGCTAGGGCTTGGTTGATTTAAAATAATCCGTACAGTGTCCAGCAGATTCCTACACAAAAAAGCACTTAATAAGTGCCTTTTTATTAATTGAAAATGTACATATTATTATCCAAGTGAAAAATCAATGAGTTAAGGCTTTCTGATGAATATTTATATTATCTTGGTGCCAGATCCTGGGAATGAGATAAGAAAGAAAGATTAGGGCTTGCGTTAGAGAGAAAATTATTGTAATTATCTATTTAAATTAATGTATTAATATATGTTTTAAATCCTGGTATCACCTATTTAAATTAGTATTAGTCCAATACATATTTCATTGAATCACCATTTACTATATTAATAGGTGTGTGTGTGTGTGTGTGTGTGTGTTTGTGTGTGTGTGTATGACATTAGTCAAAGAAAATGTGTTACATACTGGGTATTGGATATAATATAAACTGACAACACAAAAGAAATATATAAGAAATGGTTGATTCATTAATATCACAATTTTTTTCTGATGGAACATATAATGTGAATTTGAAATGACCGTGATCAGTGCATAAAACATGTAAGTATGACAGAATACTATGATTTTGAAGTCATATTTTCCATTTCTTCATGAGCACAGCAGGTAAGAGAAAATTTTCTTTGGATCTCTCTCCTCTCTTCCTCTCTCCTTTTGTTGACCTTATGACTACCATCAAAGCTAAATACTGGTCTCAACTGTAACTACTTACTGGCATCATGGAATACTTCACAGCATGCTTTAATGTGATGTTAAAATTTTAATATGAGGTAGAAATGAGAGCCAACTATTCTTGGCAATGTCAGTGAGTTAAAGAATTAATTGCGACTTAAGGGAGAACGATAAAAAGGAAACAGCCCAGGTTTACCAATATGACTTAGTCACCATATCTGCTGACAGAAGTGGGTATTGGTTCCTGTCAAGTCTTTAGAATGAGTACCTTGGGGGATTATTTTATTCTTCATGCTTTGTCTTTATAGAAATAGGAGTAGGAAATGAATCTCTTATTTCCCTTTATGCTCATCTTCCAATTATTAAAACACAAAGCCACATTTACTCAGTACCTAACTGGCTTTTAAATGCTATAAATGCCAACTCTGAACATTGGGGACACTAGTCAGTAATAACCCTGCTGTGGCTGGGGCAGCCATGGGAAAGTTGAGGTCTCCTTGGCTCTGGTTAGTAACCTTCTTGGTCTCTGAAGAAACCATCTGTATTATACCTTAAATTCGAATCCAGTTACTAATGTTATAAAAAAAGAAAATGAGGATAAGTGCCCTAATATGAACTACTACCTAAGAAAGCAAGCAACTCAGACTGGGGTCATATGAGGAGAATACTACTTATAGCCATAAATGTGAGCAGTGGCTTCACATATAATGGAGAAACAAGGGCCTTAGAATTACAGTTGGATTGGAATCCTGACCCCTCTTCTTATGGCTGCAAGTAAGTCTTACAACTTCGCTGAGACCCAATTTTTCTAAGGGTAAAACAGCAATTTCTATATTGAAGTAGATAATATATGCAAAATCAGTAGTGTAATTATTTGAACATATTAGGCACTCAGTAACTGGAAGCTAATAACAAACTCCCACTTTTAAATATCCCAAATATCCTTTTCAATAGCCCTGAGAGGGTCCCTTGGTATTATTATTCAGGTTATCACAATATATTGATCATATACTACACAACTTTGGAAGCAACATGCACATTGAGTCTGGAATCTTATTCCCACTCCAGAAATGTAGCAAATGCAACTTTTAAAGGAGTAAAATATGCCCAAAGTTACATAAGTATAAGTGGCAGAACAGGTTCTTAAATCTCAGCTATCAATCTCTAAAACTGTGGTTGTATTCACTGCTTACACATTAATCCAAAAGTACCATACTTTTCCAAGTATAAGATGATACTTTTGTCTAAAATTGTTAGACCAAAAATCAAGGGTCATCTTATACACGGGAGTAACCCATATATTGAGTTGTTAATGTTGGGTTAGAAAAGTAGGGGTCATCTTATGCATAGGGGTGTCTTATACATGGGAGAAATGGTATTGTCTTAATTCTTTGAAAGAATTGTTCTAGGAACTGAGGACATAGCAGTGCATAAAACTGTCATTAAAAACAAACAAACACAGAGCTTTTATTTTACTAGCAGGAGGTAAATGGCAAATGAAAGAACAACACTATATAGTATATCAGATAGCGAAAAGAATCATGGAAAACAGTAAAACAGAGAAAGGGCTAGGGTGTGCTGAGAAAAGGAAGGATTCTTTCGTTGATGAAATGGCCCTTGAGCAAGAATTGAAGAATGCAGCACAGAGGAGGGGGACAGCAGGCTGACTTCTGTGGAATTTGGGGAAAGAGAATGCCAGGCAGAGGAAACAGCCAACGCAAAAGGCCCCAAGACCTGTCTGTCATGTTTGGATAAGAGTAAAAGGCCAAGGGGACTAGACCATTGGAAGCAGGAGATGAATACAAAGAAATGAGATCAGATATGGAGGAGGGATGGACGAGGGTATGCAATGACATAGTTAGAACAGCCAGGTTATGTAGGGACTTATTATTATCAGCACTGTGGCTTTTATTCAGAGTGACACAGAAAAGTTTTTAAGCAGAAGTATGAGGTTCTGACTTAGTTTCAGCTAGATCTCTCTGGTGGCTTGGTTGGGAATGTAGTGTAGGAACCAAAAATAGAAGCAGAGGGGGCTGGTTAGGAGGCTTCTGTAGTCATCCAGGAGTGGGGGGACTAAGGCTTAAGAAGGGTGTTGGGTATTGGCTAGAAGCAGTCAGAATCAGGGATATATTCTGAAGGTAGTACCAACATGATTACTAACAGAGTGGATGCAGGGTATATGAGAGAAAGGAGAAAGTCAAAATGACCACAAAGTTCTTGGTCTTAACAACTGGAAGGGTAGAATTGCCATTTAGTGAAGTGTCAGATTTGGAGAAGCAACTTCGGAGATGAATTAGCCATTTGGCATTAAAAGAAAATCTAAACACCAAGCTTGTCACTCAGATTTCAAGGATCATTATATGACCTCCTGAAATAGCTCTAAAATTCTCTAATACTGTAATAATAATTTAATTTGTAATAAAAACATTAATGCAATAAACTTCCCCACAAATCACATATGACCTTCATTTCATATCCCAATATTTTAGGCTTCCAGAATTTTTAGACTTTCAAGTATTTCAAAGATCACTTGATGAAACCCATCCTAGTACATGTCTTATGATATTTGTTTTAATAAAATATTTCACATACGTTTTAATTTTGGCAGAATACAAAAATAAATTTAACCATATAAACTGTAAACTAAGTCAAACAACAAAGAGACACATTGCTCATTCTAAACTGTATGTGTGTTATCCATATAAATACCAGTTATTTTATATTATGTAAGTAAAAAATATCAGAACATATCTGTAACTTTTTTACCATTTTGTGAGTAACTGTAGAAGCTTGAAATATGCAAAATATCAGTTCCAGGACTTTTCACTTTGTAATACACAGAATCCATTTTGAAAGAACTGTTGACAGAAAAGATTTAAATGATATTATTAAAGATGTATGAAAAATATTTTGACAAATAAAGATATGAGTGCACGACCACTTTGACAAATTTGGGAAGTGAACACAGATTATTTTTAGCAGTTTCTTCCCAATTAATTGCTTTGCTGAATTCTATTCCTCTACGTTGTTCCTAGCTAAAATCTAATCCCAATTGAATTGTGAATCTTAGTTTACCAGAATAATCTTGTGACCCACTTTTGCAGAAACGGCCATGCTACTATAAGCCATAAAATTTGTGGCTAATGTAATAAATACTTGAACGTTAATATGGTGACATCTGTCAAAGAATTCTCCCCAGTACTATGAGGACCTGATGAAGGCACGCTTACTCTGATCAGTGACTCAATCAGCAACTTTCAGATACTGTTCAAGGATGTTCTCAGAGGAAGTTAGTTCTTTCCCTAAAATTCAGTTACGCCATGCCCCAGTTGTTAAGCATTTGAAGATTTCTCACCCTTTACAACCACAGTGAAATGTTAATGAAACGACCAAATTTGTTGGAAGGATTTGGTGTGACAAATACAATACACGTTATTTTGATTTCCTGAAAAAGGGTGGGTAGTCTCTAACAGCAGATTAAATCTGTAGTGACTTCTTAAAAGATGAAGCAGTCTCTAATCTCGACACCTCCATCCAATAATTAGTTTTAATGAAGAATTTTGTAAAGAATTGGGGAAGCCGGGATGGCTCAGTGGGTTAAGCGCTCACTTTGCAGCGCCGGGGACCAAGGATCGAATCCCAGCCCGGGCTCATGCGGACCCATATGCTGAACTGGGAAGTTCCCCAGTTCAGTTCTCTCTCTATCTCTGTATCTCTCTCTCTCTCTCTCTCTCTCTCTCTCTCTCTTTCTGTCAAAACCAATTAAAAAAAAAAGAATTAACTAATGTGTGGTAACCATTCAAAGTCCATTTAATGGGAAGCATGCTGAATGACTGTAATCACCTTTGAAGGGCACAAGACACATCCTCTATGTCTGACATGTCATAATAGAACAAATTCAGATGAACACCTCTGGCAAACAGTAACTAAGTCCCTCGTCGGTTTTCTGTGGGATCACAATTAGGCATACGAATATAATTTGCTAGTAGCCCACATTTTTAAGAATTTGAAGATATCTTATTGATCCCCTATTTTAACCCCCTCATTTTGTAAATGAGGAAAGCAAGGTCCAAAGGGCTAAGTGACTAGACCAAAGCCACATGGTTAGTTAAACGACAAAACCAGGATTCATTCTTAGGTTTTCAGGCCCCAGGCTTACAGCACTTTTTAACCTGTACTTTAGGTGCTATGTAATTTTCTTAGTAATGGAGAGCAAAGTAAAAAAAGCCTATCTCAAATTTAGAAAGTAAAGTAATAGTTAAAATAAACAGAAAAAAAAAATCGAGGATAGTTAAACAGAGAAATTTATCAGTTTTTGTTTTCTCATTATTAGGACCACTGAATCGAAACTGGAAAACGCAGTAGCACAGAAACATTATAATGGCAGGAAACATAATACTGAATCTTATGTAATAATATGGACTTGCTACCAGACTGCAGATTGACTGACAGCAGAAACTCTGTTTACCATGCGTGCCTCTCATAGATATTTGTTAAATTGAGCTCTTATCAAAGAATAGAAATGCCAAAGACCGGTTACCATCATGTAGTGGGCAGTTCAAACATTATCTCTTCTATAAAGACTTTCTGGTGGTTTCATCTCACCCTAATTATTTTCTTTATAGTGACCATTATACTTAACTGCACTATAAATGTTTCTCCTAGTTTCTTTATCAGTGTTTTCCAAATATTTTATGTGCATCATCTTTATCATTTAAATGAGTTCACATCCAAATGATAAATTTATTTATATTTCCTCCTTACACTAGTGCTAAGTACATCTTTAGTAAGCATTTGGTGAATTGAATTAAACACTCTAATATTAGACTATGAAAAACTACATTGAATTTTAGCAATAAGAGAGGGTAAACCCACAGAGTTAAAGGTAGTAATTAATCAGGCTCTGATATTAGACTGGTGCTTAGTCTTGAATCAGCCTCAAGGAGCCAAATTAATCTTGGGGTTGATACTTTCTTTCTATAAAGCCTCAATATTCTCATTTATACAATAAGCAAAATAATAGTACCTATAACCCAGTTTTTCTGTGAATATTAATTGGAATCATGTACGTAAAAAGCTTATATGGTGACCAGTAAATATTAAATACTCAAAACCAACCAACCAACCAACCAACCAACCAACCAACCAACCAACCAACCAACCAGTAGCTATTATCACTAAAATGTACTTTCTATAAATTAATTATTGATGGTCTCTTTTATTTTAATAAGCCAAAGTATAAATTAAATGGTGGGATTTGAGGTAAAAAAAATTCAAAAATTTCCTTTCCTGATGATATATACAATGTATTATTTTAGGCATTTACTTAAATGTCTTTCGTTCATACTTAATTCACAGCAAGTAGAATGAAACAGTGTGTATGAATCTATGTATCTATGTATTTATGTATCTAGCTGTTGAATCATTCAGCATCCAGCACTCTCGTATTATAAGAGCAATAAATATTTTTTGAATGAAAAAAATTTAAAACATAGATTTATTGACTAAATTATCTTTTAGTCCCAAAAATTAAAAGGAAGTTTTTCAGCTAAAGAAGTTGTTGCATATTTATTCTTCATCTGAAGGAGAAAGAAAAAAAAAAAAAAAGGAAGGAGAGGAAGGGAGACTAGAAAGGTGAATATAGCCAATAATGAAAAAAAATTTTTTTTTGATGTCCCACCTAAGAATAGTTAAAATTCCTAAGCATGTCTTACCTGTCAGTTCCATATGCCAATTCTACAGGCATGTTAATTAATTTGTTAATTAAAAATAGTCTTCTCAATAAATACACTATAGTGTTTGACTCTTGCAAAGAATCACAATTATTTTCTAGTCTTCTTGGCATCTCAACTTGATTTGGAAGAGTGGATATGTATTTGCTTGACAAATCCAAAACTCTTCTGGAAAATAAATTTACTTTTGTATAGTATTTTTTCATTTCAGCATTGCATGAATCCCAACCTGGCAGCATCAATGAGAAGTGATCTTCATTTGAAGCAAGTCCTAAAGAAACGGGACCCTGAAGTTTCCAAATATTGAGATGCTTAACGCAGAGATTATCTAATTCTTTATCCACTCCCCATGGCAAAAGGCAAGATAGGAGTAATTTAGCTGCATCTTCTATGAGGATAGCATTACAGTTTCTTGATGGGTTAGGATGTGTCTTTTTGGAACTCTTCATTTTTTTCTGCCTTTTAATGCTATCATTTTCTTCAAGAAATGTTATAGAATTATCTCCTTGGGCTGAGGTTTCACTAATAGGCTTGGCTTGTGCTTCTGCTGAGAGATGACTACAGGCAGTTTTATTTCTTTTCAGCGTCAATGTTTTCTTCTCTACTGTGCTTTTGGCTCTTCTCAGGAACTCACGACCATAGAATGAAGTGGAAGGGTCACTATCAGAGATTGGAGTTGGCAGCAGAAGTTCAACAAGGTTTTCCAGGTCAAACAGTAGGATATGAAAGCCAATGTTACTCCATTTTGACTTCACAGGAAAGACATTAAAAGGACCCGAGAAAGACTTGGATTCAAGGACCTAAGGGAAATAAAAAAATAAACAAACAAAAGAAAACCTGTTTCAAAGTTCTTATTTTTAAGTGATTTTATTACAGGTCTCATGATACTAAAATGACATACACAGAAAGTATTAAGTAGCAGTAAAACTAAAGGCAAATCATTTCAATATATTTTGTCTCAGCTATAAAAATTCCCCACTAAATTAAACATTTTATATTCTAATATTCCTTGAACACTTCATTTTTCCTTATAAAATTTTTATTTTTCCTCTAAAAATTAAAAATTAGGCCTATAAAATAAGATGGCATCAGATTAGCATCCTTTTATATACACTTTAAAATCTTCCTATAAATATAGCCATGAAGACATACAACAAATAGGTTTGAAAATTTAGGAGAAGAGCTGTTAGCATACATTAAAAATGTAGAAAGTCCTCAACAAAAATAATCTTTTCAAACCTAAATGTTAACCAACATCAAATTCCTTTTATTTTTTTTAAAGAATCAACTTGTGAATTTGCATTGTTCTTTCTCTTGCCTAAAATGATTTTTGCCCTAAATATTGGCATAGTGGGCTCCCAGACTTCAGGTTAAGTTCCTAAACAATTATGAGGCTTTCTTGGTGTACTCTATCTCCTCATGTCAACACATTACTCTCTATCCTCATCCTTGCTTATTTATTTTCTTCTTACTACTTATGATTATCTTATATTATATGGAATAGTTATCAGTTTATTATACATTTTTCCCACCAGCATTCAAACTCCACCTTCACAAGAGTTTTGTACATTGCTTTGTTCCCAATGCCTAGAACACAATGTTGCTACACAGCATTAAGAGGCTCAATAAATATTTGTTGAATGATGAATTATCATATATACACACACACACACACACACACACACACACACACATACACACAATAGAACACCATCCAAATATTTTTAAATGATGGTATAAAACTATATTTATTGCAGAAAAAATGTGTTCTATAAGGCAGGAAAAATAATCTTCTTTTAATAAAACCATATGTGCGATTACATATTTTTACATATTGATATATGTATATATACATACACATATATACAAATGTGTGTGTGTGTATATTCATGAAGGACATGCACCAAAATGTTAATAACAGTTAATTGAAAAGAAGAGGTTAAAATAATCTTTATACTTTAGGGGTTTTTTAAATTGAGTTTGGGGATTTTATTGTAGTGATATTTATTTTATAATCATAAAATATAAAATTAAAAAAACAAACCATTAAAATTTTAAAGATAAAAAAATAATATGGGAATAAACTTAAAAAACATTTTTCTACCAATAAAATAGTACAAGGTTTAGTATAATTATTAAGAAATAATTTTTGTAGAAAAAAAAGAACTATACAGATTGAAAAATGGGCAAATAGCATCATCAATAGCAATTCACAAAGAATAATACCCAGATTAAAATATAAAAAAAAATTACAACCAGTAGTAATCAAGAAATCAAATCAATATAACACCATTCATTACCTATTAATTTAGCAAAAAGGGTTTCTTATATTATTTTATTATGTAGCATTTAATACACATGAAATAACATATAAACCATGTATTTAGCCTTTGTATGCATTTCTACTTCCCAATGCTATAATCTTCTCTGGCCACAACATCTAGACCTCCTCAACTACTGGGTCAATCAAAATCATAGCAATGATTCTAGTAATATTACACATTGTCTATTGGGGTCGCATCTTCTTATTTTGTGACCTACCCAGACATGATAGGCTCATTAAACCACTGTAAGAAAAAAAATCCTAAATTTGTGTTTCTAAATATGGTCACCTTAAGTCTCAAGAGCAACTGGATGTTTTATATTATTATCAAATCATAAATGTTATTCCAAATTTATTTAACATACAGCAGCAAAGTTGTTTTCCATTTGGAAACAAGTCTATTAGATTATAAGTATAAACTGCTGTTATATTTTAATATACTAAAATGATTAAAGAAGTATTTTTCTTTTAAGAAATAGAGAGTGGGAAGCTGGGATGGCTCAGTGGGTTAAGCGCTCGCTTTGAAGCCCCAGGGACCGAGGATCAAATCCCGGCCCCGGCCCATGCGGACCCAAATGCTGAACTGGGGTGTGCCCCCAGTTCAGTTCTTGCTGGGGCCTATGTGGGAGGCTCTTGGCCCAGTTCCTGCCCTGCGCAGCCCCGAACCCACCTGTGGAATAAAACTATATGAAAAACTAATGTCAACTATGGAAACTGCTCTGGGCCCTTCCCCTTCTCTCTGTCTCACTCTGTCTCTGTTTCTCTCTGTCAAAAATGAATAAAATCTTAAAAAAAAAAAAAGAAAAGAAATAGAGAGTATATTGTTGAAGTCATGTTTCCCAAGGGCTTTAAAAGGAGTATTTACCATTCTTTTGGACATAAGTAACATAGAATGCCAATGAATGCTTGTAATAGTAATTCCTGAGTATTCACTTATTACAGATTCTGTATACACAATATTGAGTAATGTTTAACAAAGTCTGTAGTAAAAATTAGCCTTATTTATATTTATATTATCTATATACAATATATTCTTCAGCTAAAAATTATATAATTGCTACATCGTGACTGAATTATGTTCTGCAAAAATATAATGATATTTTCACAATGATAAAGCATCCAGGGATCTCCAAACTTTTCAGCCCATGGGCCGCATTAACTATCAAACAGCAGTTTGGGGGCCGACTACACACTCGAGGTCCAAATAAAAAAGAATCAAAACATAGATGTTGTTTTTAATTATTTATTTAATATTATTTTATTCAGATAAAAAGGTCTCCAAGGGCCAGATGAGAGGGCCTCCAGCCCATAGTTTGGAGACCCCTGGTCACTCTAGCTGAACAGGCAACATTGGCTGCTTGGGAAATTTTCATAGAATCATGGGGGTGTGAATTTTAATGATGAATTAACTAAGTTATCAGCTCCTGCACTATTATTATGGATAAGCTATTGAGTTTTCTAATTAGCCCATTCTGCTTTTTTTGGCATTCTGCTTTTTTCCCCCTTGACCTAAATAAAAGATGCTCTCTATAATTCAATAACTCCATTCAGCAAAGTTATTGTTTGGTTACTTTTTGGTAGCGACTGTGCTATGTGTTGGAGATATAGAGAAGAATAGTACCAGGAACCAGGAGTGGGAAGAGTAGATACAAGAAATCAACAAGTAAATCTACAATTACCATATAATGAGATAGTGTCTCTGACATGGGGCTGTGAAAGGTACTTATATACAAGGGCCACAGTTTGGAGACCCCTGAATTCTAAACCATCACTATAAAGAAGTGTTTTAGAAACATTCATCAATCTAGTTACAATAAAAAAAAATCTAGAACAAATAATTACAAAGGTATTTTATTCAATGAATGTAACGGCAAACACTTGAGACATGATCTCATTAGCCAATGTCACCCTAATAAATTTAATTCAACAAAATTTTTAAATGTGAGGGTTAAATATAAATTTTATTAGTTCATGTGTTATTTACAGAACACTCTCTGAGTGCCTGACAGATAATTCCCCAAAATATACTGTCCACCTCTGCATACATGGAAAAGAGGCTGGTGTTTTCAAGAGTCTGACATTACTTTTACTCCTACTTTCTGAAGTTCTGTAAGTTGAGGTAAGAGAGGAGGCATTGTTTACAATTTGGAGAGCTAGAGGGTAGCAGGACAGGACAATCTTCCATTACAACCCCTGAACTTCGGTGAGGCAGGAGCATAATGATACTGACATATCTACATGTGAATGCTGTAAACAGCAGGTGGGGAGTAGGAAGAGGCACACAGTGCTGAGCTCTTTGTCTGAAGTACACAGACTTTGGGGAAAGCTACCCAGTCAGAAAGTCTGCAAGTAGAATCCCAAATGGCTAGCGGGAAGAAATTATTTCTCTACTCCCTGCAAGAATGGAGACTAAATGACAAGTATTATAAAACTAAAGTCAACAACACAAAATTCACACTCTCAACACCCCAATAGATATATAACAAGAAAAAAATGAAAACAAAAAGACCCAAAAGTTTGGGGGAAAAAAATGCAATAGGTCTTAAGGTATCTTAAAATAAGATGCCACCTTATTTTATATACCTTGTTAAGGTATAAGTCTAACATCTTTATTGGGAAAAATAAATAAATAAATAAAAGGTCTATGCATTCCCCCTTCCCCTTCCTCTGCTTCATCTTACAGTGTTCAGTTTGGGCCGCTTTTCTATCTGACTCTGAAAGATAAAATAATTAAACAAGACTGGTTTTACTCCCTGCCTTTGAAGGTAGAAATGCACTAACAACATGTTCTAATAAAAGTTCTCTCTGGAAACATAGTGGATCCTCCCTGAGTTTGTTGTAAAGGATTTGACCCACCCAACCTACCACAATCACAAAAATACATGATGTAAAACCAATGCTTAGAACTATCTTCATTTTCTCACTCTTTGGACGTTGTGCAGTAAAACCTAGTACAAATATTTAAACACTAAGTGCTAACACATACAGATAAGAGCTGCAAAAATACTTCAGATATTTAGTTATCTTAGGGTAAGAAGAGTTTAGAAAGTTTCTAAGCTGATCCCTTCCCTTTAAACTAAGAAAAAATGAGGAAGAGAAATAACTTGTTCGTAATTACCCATTTGGTAAATAACCAAGTCAGACTTTCCAAGTCTATATTTTTTTGTCTAGTCTTCAGATGACATTCTCCACTTAAATTTTTCAAAGACTGAACTAATGCTTGCTATTTACCATTTCTAAGATATACAAGGGGTCCTCATTAACTAAGCATTTTATAAAACACCATATTCACTGAGATGTATAGTATAAAGAAGAAAAAGTCATCATTGCATGAAAGTTTCACTAATGAACTAAGAATTTATAAAGTTAGTACCCAAACCCTCCTCTCTTTCTAACTTAAAGGCCCAGCCCCATTCTTTAGTCATGTTCTTGCTGACTGATTATTAGACGACACAATCCAAGTGCATACTAGATGGCAAATATTGTTAAAGATGCAGGATTATACAAAATCTGAATAGTGATGTCAGAACTATCTGAGGCACACCCAAAATGCCACTGATAAAGGTCCATATCTGGGAACTTAACAAGTGATAGTGACATTTTTTTCTCTCAGAGCTTGGGTCAATCCCTTTCTCTCATTAAATGGCCATGAGTATTACTTCTAGTTCTCTTAAATAAAGTTTTAGACATCCCATGTTTGCACTGCCTTATTCAAAACAACCTTAGAAATGTTTATTGTATTGAGAGAGTAATATGCTAATGCTAATCCAAATCAAGATATGTTAACCTGTTTATAACATTTAACACTGTAAATTTCTTGTGGAAATTCATCTTAAATTAATCCAAAAGTAGGAAAAGAACTATATAAGTAAGCATATCTATTATATTCTTACCTATGTTAACCAATAAAACAGAAATAACTTAAATGTCCAATAGTGTGAGCATGGGCTGAGAGAGGGTGTCATGAAGCAAATTATGACATGTATTTGATGAAATTATGAAACCATAAAAGCAGATGATATGAAGACTATATGAAAACGCTAAATATGTATAGATGCTTATATTAAGATTTAGTATAATAATTATGCAGATCTTATTTAGTATATATAAATAAATGTAGGGTAAATTCTAGGATGTTAAAAATAAAAAATTGGATCAATATTTTAAAAATGAAAACTACTCAGCAATAAGAAAAGATGAAATACAGCAATTTGTGACAACAGGGATGGACCTTGAAAACATCTTATTAAGTCAGACTGAAAGAATCAAGAAACATATGACCTCACTCATAGGTGGAATATAAAACTGAAAGTAACAAAGAAACAAAAACTCATGGACACAGTCAATAGTTTAGTTACATGAGGATAGGGGGGAGGTGGGTGGGAGAGCTGATGGGGGAGGGGAGTAGGGAGGGGACATCAAATATAGGGAGATGGAAAGACAGCTGATTCTGGGTGGTGAGCACATAATGCAATGTATAGACAATGTAATGTAGAATTGTACACCTGGAGACAATGTAATCGTTATCAACCAATGTCACCCCAGTGAATTTAACAACTAAAAAAATTATTAATAAGATATTTGATAGGTGATAGTATTTTCCAGGATAAAGCCCAATTAAAATTGTCCAACCAGGGATGTCGGGATAGCTCAACAGGTTGAGTGCTTGCCTTGCAACCACAAGGTCCAGGGATAGAATCCTGGCCTGGCCCATGCAACCCACATGCTGAACTCTGGTGGGCACACAACTGCTAACTTCCAGGATGGTGGTGAAGGTTCTTGCCTCCCATGAGGGAGGCCCCCAATTTTGTTCCACCCCATGCAGCCTCACATCCACCTGTGTGGAATGAAACCATGTCAAAAAACTAATAATGTATAAGTATGTCGACTGCTCTGGGCCCTCCCCATTCTCTCTCTCTCTCTCTCTCTCTCTCTCTCTCTCTGTCTCTTTCTCTCACTTTCTCTCAAAAACAAACAAAACAAAACAAAACAAAACAAACAAACAAAAACTGTCAGACCAATGAGTTTTTCTTGAGCACTTGTCAGTTTTTGGCCAAATAATACCAAACCTCTCATATCTAACTTCAATCTCCTCTTTGGAGGAACTACAGTGTTCCCTCGCCACTTCGCACTTCATGGTTTGTGGCTTCAGTGCTTCGCGGGTTTTCCCAAAACATTCATCAAAAAATAAAAATGAAAAAATACAACCATGTCGGCAGCCACATTGCGGAAAGGAGCGTGATGCGCGAGAGAGAAAGAGTCTCCGAGTGAGCCTAAAGCTTCTACGAGTCAAGTGAGAGCCTCTCCTCCGCCACCAACACAAGACTCTTCGCCTCTCTCAGAAAGCAATGTTGATTCATGTTTATTACTGTATGAGGTTTTGTCATTAACCTTATTAATTAGCACTGACACGTTTAAGTAAATACGTATACTGTTGTAATTTTTGTCTTAAATGAGTAAAGTATGAATACTGTTTGCATATTTAAAACATTCTTGTACCCGCATACACAAAAATTCCTAGGGGCAAATCCTACTTTGCGGTTTTTCAGCTTTTGCGGAAGGTTCTGGTCCCCATTAACCGCGAAAAACGAGGGATCACTGTACTTATATGTGTAGACTTAAGAATTAGGAACCATTATTTTTCCACATTCTGGTGTTGTGCATTGAAACTTAAAAAAAATTAAATTAAATCCAGAGAAACAGATTTTCCTAATTAGATCTGTCACTACATTTTCTATTGCTTATAAATCAAACATTACCATTAATATTATAAATTATATAGAAAATGCAGCTTTGAGATCAAATAATTTAAGCCAACTGTCCAACCTTCTTCATTAGATAATTACACATTTAGAATCTACCATCCATGTGAGAGCTGCTTACACTCAAGATTAAATTTAAGACATATGTAGTCATTAATCATTAGGAAATGCTAGTGGAGTAGGTTTCATGTAGGTTTTTGCAGTAGACTCTGATAGAGGATGCTAGTGAGATGTGAGTTTGTGTTTGTGTCCAAATCATACAGGTAGAGCTAAGGTTCAAACCCAAATCATTTTAATTCCAAGTCCATGTTTTGACAATCTCTTCTGCTTTTTTTCCTTAACACCCTTATTAAAGTGCTATTTGTATGCCACACAATTAATCTGTTGTAAGAGTTCGGTTCAATAATTTTTAGTATATTTTCAGAGTTGTGCAATTATCACTGTAGTCTAGTTAGTATTAGAACATTCCCATCAACCCCCCCCAAAACAAAACAAAACAAAACAAAACATAAACAAAAACAAAAAAAAACACCTTGTGACCATTTACTGCCACTCCCCATTCCCATTCCCATTCCCACTCCAAGGCAACCATTAATATACATTCTGCCCCTCTGAAATGTTCTTTTCTGGACATTTTATAGAAATGAAATCATTCAATATGTGGACTTTTGCAACTGGCTTCTTTCATGTAAGCATGTTTGTGAGACTCACCCATGCTACAGTATATGTATCAATAGCACACTCATTTTTATTGCTGCATCCCTTGTTAGCTTTATACTGGACAAGTTATCTTATAATTGAAGAGAAATAAAAAAAATTAGCATGTCAATCTGAGAGCTTCTTTATGCTTGTGGAAATGTTTCCTTTGCACACTTTTTTTCTTTCACATTTTCACCATTTGAGTCTAGAGCCATTTATCATTTTAATGTGGCCTTGCCTAGAACATCTTTACTTGTTTGTTGTCTGTCTCAAACCAAGCCTGCCCAGCGTGTCAGAGTAGTCTACTTAGAGGAAAAAAAAAAGTGCTTTGAGCATATTATTTTTAGACTCTCAAAAGCTCCCAGGTGGCCTGTAGAATAAAGTCCAAATCCATTGGTTGGCGTGACAAGGCTTCCAGTCAAGCCCTTCACTCCTTTTCTTGAGTAAGTCTACCATTTCTCCTCCTCCATGTGGTCAGATTTCTCTGACTTGTCCCTCTACCTGTTTGGCTTATTTCCAGGTGTGTGCCTTTGATTCTGCTTGTCACCTCAATAGCTATCTTTCTCTTCCCAGTCCCCAGTGCAAATGCAACCTCTTACAATCCTGTATCCTTGCCACTCCAGTCCCATATTCTCTTTCTCCTCTCTCAACTCTTCAGCAATTCACTTTTAGTCTTAGGTAATAATGAACATTTTCATGTGTGAAAGTTTAATCTTTCCTAAAGAGTAAAGCAACTTGAACCCAGGAACTATATCCTATACTATCTTCTGGTGCGAGCTATTTGAGAGCAGGATTTATGCTTGGTTCTTTTGGCTACTTCTCAAATCAATATTTTGTAAATAGTAGTATTTATGAAAATTCATGAAAGATTTTTGTATCTCCTACACAAGCAGACAAACAACTGCATAAAATGCTACTAATTAATGAAGGCAGTTTGTTTCCCTTTAACTCTAAGACAAGAAGTAAGTAACAGTAAACTTCACCTTTACTATCATCACTTCACCAGCAAAGAGCTAGCTTACTTCCTAAGATATGTTTGTCCAATCTCTTTCTGTAACATGAGATGTCTTTTTTCAGGGGTGAGATGAGAAAGTTCACTGACTCATATTCTTGATGCCTTAACAAAGTAAGACATGCTCAGGCCTAATTCTCAATCTAGGAGAGTTTTCTTTTTCTTCCAATCAGACAACAGAGGGTGATCATAGAATAGAAAAATGACACAAGGCAGAACCCTGACAAATTTCTACTCCATTGCAACATGAAAAAAGCTTATTTAAACACTTCCCTGAAGAAAATAAAGGTGACATTTACTTACTGCTAGATTTGTAATCAGGATTTTATATTGTGCCCTAATCACATTCTTTTGTAGCCATTTTTTTTTTTTAAATCAAATTACAGGTAAACATACTGAAAAGTCAGATTTTTTCTAACTTTAAAAAACCAAGGTATTATTTAGACTGTAAAATATGTTTCTTAAACCACAGTTATTGCAACACTAGCTTCCTCACTAAGAAAATCAACTCCATCTCTTGATGTTCCTGTTGGCAATATTCTCTCAGTGAACCATCTTTTCTGGATGATTTTGGCCTTTTCTTAAGTCCTCTCTCGCTTCAATGCTTCTACCATGTCCTCTCCTTCACATTTTATTAATCATTCATTCACTCATATGTCCATCAAATGTCTACTAAGCACCTACTGTGTGCTACTTGCTGCTGTGCCTTACGTGAAGATGCATGGTAAGACAGTCCCTGAAGTGTGCGACTTACAGTGATGAGTTCATCTCATCAAATTCTTTCCCAGCCTCCTCTTCTATTATAATTGCAACCTCTGATTTTTTTCTGCTTCCTGATTCACCTGATGTCAATTGTTTGTCTTGGCCTTTCAGCCTTCTCTGATTTCTCTAACTCTGTGTCTCTTCTCACACTGAGAATGCCCCAACACCTATCAATGGAAATTCTACCCTTAAAGAAAGCTCATTTCCCCAAGAGATTTTTCATCATAAACCCTTTCTAATCACCCTTCCTTGTAATCTTGCTTTCTTTCGATGTTTCATAACATTCTCCTTGGCCCCCAACAATTACCTTTTGTTGTCATCCTTATATGTATAACTATCCTTATTTTCTCTGACTGCAGTCTCTATAAAGCCTGCCTCAATCTCAGGTACATTATACCGGCAAGAATTTTGCTCTGCTAAGATTTCACAACACATCAGGTTTATTATAAAAGACTTAATTGAGTCTAAAAGTGCTGGCTGGGCTTAGTCACATTACCACTGAGGGCAAACATACTGATTTCGTGGCTTTCTCCCTCTAGTAACTATTAAATGCTAAAACATAATGACTGTAGATGTTATTACTGGTCTTTCTGAAAAATAACCAAAAAAAGCCAGCATATTTAAAAAATATCATTAAGTATGCTTATGTTTATGGCAACTTGGGATTTAGCCCTTCTGTCTTAGTTCTGCACATTTCCATATGCTCATCTCTAACCTCCGTATGATCAGAGAAATTCACTTAAGAAACTGTCTCCTAGGTGAAAAGTAAATGCTTCACTCCACTGGCCCATTTAAGCACCGAATTATAGGTCAGTCAAGAGTCAGCCTGCTCCTTAACAGACTTCCTTTGCCAGTGGGACCCCACCTGCCCAGAGCTTCCAGTAGGGTTCCCCTACTCTTGGGTCTGGGTATATTTGGATGGCATTGCCTTCACTTTAGACTATGTCTCCTCAAAATATTATTGAGGCAGAATTTGGGATAATACGGAAAAGATCAAAAGTGTTCTATAAGTAAGCCATTTCTCCACTGATTACAAATGAAAGACCACTGTTTTCTGTCTGTTCTCTGACTATACCTGTGCCTAAAATCATAACATACTTTTCTAGTTCTTTTAAAAATTCTTTGAAATACAATTTCAGGGTGAAATTGCTGGTTAAATAGTTAGAATGCTCCAGCAAGGTTGCTTCAAAAACACAATTCAACTAAAAGTGAATGTGTAAGTTATTTTGTCATACCACTAAAGAGTTCAGTATTTCTTTTAATGGGTATTAACCTGGTAAGAGAAAATTTGCATTGATGTTTTTTAGTGATAAAAATACAAATACTATTTGTCTGTGATATAAATATTAACCTTTGCCCAATTTCCTATTTACCTTTTTCTTATCAATTTGTAAGAGACTTTTCTATGTAAAAATATTAATCCTATGTTGAAAATATTGCAAATACTTTTCAAGTCTCATTAGGCTTTGCAATTTATAGATTTTGAGGTTTTATAATACAATTTTAAAATAAGTTTTTATAATACAATTTTAAAATAATTTATTAGTAAATACTATATTTTTTTCATTTTTCTTTTAGAAAATTTTCCACTGTTAGTTCTTTCATATCCCAATTACAAAAAAATTACTATATGATTTTCCCCAGTAATACATCTCTCCATATTTAAAACTTTTATTCCGATAGGCGGCAAGATGGCGGCATGAGAGGAGAACCCAGACATCTACCTGGGAAGGGACTTACGAACAAAAAGGAACCCACAGGGGAAACCCTGAGAAGTACCCTCAACTGAGAGAACCACACAACGCAGAACAACACACAAAGGTTAGAGGAAAAAGGGGAGAGCGGGAGAGGGAGGGAGAAGGAGCAGTTTGGGGACAGGAACGG
>PVKE010026734.1:0-22071 GCA_004027555.1 Craseonycteris thonglongyai
CAAGTTTGTCATTCATATGTGACTTCTGGTTATTGCTCTCAGTTCTACAGTTCAATTAGGCTTTCAGGATATAAAGATTATAGCTGATTGGCAGCGTCTTGTCATTCCCCTGTTTTGCTAAGCTTCCATCCATTTTAAAAAATCTATTCCACTCCTGTGAACAAAGATGACCCTGCTTACAAGGAACAGCATTGAGACCCCCCAGTGAGACGTGTGCATAGAGCCACCATTTTGTCCCTTTCACAATTCGTAGAGGGCCTCGTAGATCAAATACCCAGTTTGAAGTAGATGGCATCTTATCTGTGGATCTGTAGATTGCTCTGCAGATGAAAAGACTGGGATTTCAGCTGATTTTATACTGACGGAATCACATCTGCCTGAGAGCCAGGAAAAAAGTCATGTGGACAAAAGGGAATACACATGTGATGTGCAATGTGGCACCAACTGAAAGAGCGTTAGCTCTGAAAACAATTTATATTTTCCCCTTGCCACTTCCTCAACTGTGACACTGTGTTAATGATAAGCTTGGGAAAATCTGTGAGAACTGATGAAGAGTTTTGAAGTTCTGATGACTACATCAGTGCCCCATTGTCTGGCATTTAAAAGTTTTAAATTCTGTGTATCAATATGTGCAGAGAGTAAGGGGTAGAATAGAGGTAGTGGAGGTGGAGGAGAGCTTGCGTTTTGTCCTTATAATATCCAATTAAGAGAATGAGAAGAGAGAACCATTGGCAACCATCTGATGACGCACAGAAATCCAAATCTTTCATCCGATGGCAACATGTAGACATTTGGCATTGGGCATAAAAATATCTTCTAGTGGGATGAATTTTTAATTTTTTTTCCTCCAGACATTTTAGAGATGTGTAGTCCCAGGGTAAGATTAAAATTTCCCAATAGCATTGTAGGTTGTCTACCAACTGTTACCAAATACAGTATTATGCATTTATTCATTCAGCTAACAAATATATATTAGAGAACTTACCAAGAACTATTTCCAATGCTGCAGATCCACTGGTGATCAAGTTACAGGGGCCTTTGTCTCCAGGAGCTCACACTCCTTTCTGATTAGAAGGAGGCTGCAGGCAGCATTTCTGCCCTGAGGTGCTTGATTAGCTCACCTCTCTTCTCTAACACTTCAGGCAGCCAGTTTTATTCACATAAATCTGCCAACCTGTAACTTTTATCAAGTCAAATGTTCATTATTTATCCCACAAAATACTTTTTTACTTGTGTTTTCCCAATTGTGTCTAATCTGCTGTTTAATCCTTTGGTTGACTTTCCATTTTGTTAAAATAAATTCCTTTTATATTTTCTATAAGCCCTACCAAGTGCACCTCCTTGTGCTCACACTCTCTCTTTTGTTTTATTTTAGATAATTTTATTTCCATAACCCTAGTAAGTGTAATTATTTTAGGGTATGCCTTCGAGAATTCTAATGTTTATAGTTCTTATAGGTCTAGTTTTGCTTTTTTGTTTTTAAATTGTGAGCACAGGTTTTCTGGAATGTAATTTGTGGGAAATTGGTTTTGAGGACAAGCTTTTAGGTGCTTTTCTCTAAAGTGGATTTTCATTGGCTTACAAAGAGTCAATACTCATTCTAAAATAATTTTTAAGCTCCACTTCCTTCCCTCCCATGTGAACCATGTATATCGTGGGTGTAACTAATGTGAATTCAGGATTGAAAATATAAATTCCCAGGGAAACATTTCTACCTCTCCTACCCTTCTACCTAGAGCCAAGGTTAGATGCCAAGAATCTTTACTATCCTCTTCAACAGAGATTCTACCCCCCCACCCCCCCTGCCCCTTGCCCCTGAAGGTATTGCACTGTGAAGGTCTTATCTTTATGTGAGACTGTCCTCTAAAGATGTCGCATCCCATCAGGTCTCTACCAGGTTTTAGGACCATCATGCCTTAGCTCAGATGTTACTTCTTCAAAATTTCCTGACCGCCTGAAGTAGACTTCAGGGTCATATCATCCTATTTTAGTGCCTTCATATCCTTATGAATACATCAAACCACCGTAGGTATCTAAATTTTTTTTATTTTTTATTTCTAAACAATCAGCTTTCCCCATGAAGACTATGAACTGCACAAGTGTCAGAAAGTTCTCCTGTGTTTATTGCTGTGCTCCCAGGGCCCAAGATGAAGCTTGGCTCAAAATTGGTCCACAAAGAATTTGTATGGAATGAGAAATTGATGCAATGAATTAGTGGAGTAGGTTAACATTATGAATTACTACACCACTCAACACAGGAAAGCTAATATCCCTCTAGTCTGCATGCCCAGGTTGTGTAAGAGAAAACAGAGCACAAGGCCTGGTTACAGTCAAAATAGTTGTGCATTGTAATAGTTACCTAGATTCAACCATCCTTTCCTCTCCTCCTGGCACTTTGATCTGGAATTTCCTTCCAATTGAAGTTGGCTTGAGTGGAAAAGTAGCCTGAATGGGGGCTGAGAGCAGCCAGGCCTCCCCTTGCATGATAGAGTAGGGATGAGATTCCCATGTGGCTAGACTATGACTTGAGTACCTCTATATTTATAGCGAGGCCCTGCTGCCAGTTGTCTATTCTTGAGGAAGTATGGGCAGTATCGATATGGTACTAATGCCCCCATATTGGATGGAGCTGACTCATTGGCTATAGCACAGTGTATCATCATGGTTGCGTGCCTGGCCCAGAAGGTTCTAGGCCAAGGTAAAAACAAACTTCAAGCAGGTTAGAGAGATTGAAGAATTAGAAGTCGTGTAGCACATGGCCAAAAATGTAGTAAAGGTCAATAAAAATTCATCACCATCAAGAATATGCGTGCAAGCAGCAAACTCTTGAAAGTCGGCCGGATTCTGCAGCTAAATTCAACAATCACCCAAGAGCTTGTCTCACCTTTGAGGGGATGGTACTAAGTTCCTGTGACCCTCAGAAAAGAGTGTTTTTTCCCTATTCTTTGTCTTGCTGACAAAGTGCCCCTTTGGCTGTAAGTCTTGACTGGTGCTTCATTCTCTTCAAAGAGTCAGAGAACATGGGGACTCTCTTAGTGACCATAAGACGTCCCATGATATACCAGGATGTTGCTTCCTATTTCTTGCTTCATTTTCTGGCCTTAGACCTGGGTTTATGTTTATCTTTCTATTTCTATGGAGACTAATCCCAATTTGTAACTTTAATTTAGAAGAATAAACCTGCAACCATGCCCCATTAATTTCTTACCTCTTTGCCTCAGCTTCTACATCTCATCCTAGGACTTGAACTTGAATTTCTGCTCCCTGTTTGTCACTACTGCTGTACTTTCCCTTGATCTCCCTCATTTGAACATAAAAGTAAAAGACGAATTTAGGAAGAAAATAAAAAATTAAATTGGCCTTCTTGTTAAATACTTTAAATTACAATCATACTCTTAAGACAACATAATTGCATTAAAGCAAGTGTTGAAAACAAATAGACAAATAGAATTAAAAAGTCACTTATAATCCAGCCACCTAGTTACAGTTATGGTATTTCTTTTTGGTCTTTTTATATATGTTTAATATTATTTTTTACTACTTTACATATAATTATTATGTGTGTATACACACACACACACACACACACACATACACACTTAACTCCTATATTTAACTAAATATAGGAGTTATTTATATAACTCCTAAATACTAAATTTAGGATTTATAACTTAAATCCTAATATTTTCAGTTATTGTATCTTTAGTAATACTTTTGAATATAGTTTGTAATAACTGCATAATACTCCAGTTAATGCATATGCATTAATTTGCTCAGGCATTCACCTACCACTCCTGGGAAGCGAATCAGCTCAGCAAGAGCTGTTATTAGTTGAAGCCAATGTTGGCTGTGAGATGCTCTACGCAACTGTACTCTGTATTGGATCATCCTGGGAGGCCCACCAAGGACTGAGAAGGTCACATATACTGGGGTGGTTGTGTACATTCATACATGCGTGCATGAGCTTGAAAGGCATTTTTCTATAGAGAACTTTTGGGGGGATGTATCCTTCCGGGTATAATAGAGATCCATTCTACACAAGGAAACATGTAGCTATAATTTTCTAAGCAAAATTGTATAGTTCAAGGGAATTTCAAATTCCAATTTGCTGGAATAGTTGAATAGAAATGAAAACAAAAGTGACTGTAATTCCTTTCATATCGCTAGTAAGATCTAAAAGTATTATGTTCAGATTTGCAAACTTATGAAGGAAAGCAATATTTTAAAGTGACATTACTTCTGTGTCAGGAATGTCATTGTTGTTTGAATGTTCAGACAAAAAAGCAAAGAATTATGATTCTTCAAAGTGTGAGATAAGATTTGGCACTGATTCTCCTTTATATGAAACATATATTTCAGAGACTGAATTTAAGCTTGAAAATAAATAGTTTCGTGGGATACACATTGTGAAAGTAAGATTAGATTAGTTTATCTTTTCTTAGGAATGTTTTTAGGAGTTCCCTCAGTAAGCTATGATTTTTTTAGACTAAATCATTTCGGTATTTCTCTGTAAAAACTCATGCTAAAAAAAAAAAATTCTGTAGGGGGCAATAATTTTGTCCTCATGGAAAAAAGGAATACAGCAATGTTTTATGAAATATATCTGATCTAATGACATGGAAGTGACATCATGTTTCTTTTAAAATATCCTTCCGGAGTAGCATAAATGAAAACATATTTTTCTGACTTCCTTCCTTCTAACTGCTCTTCACCCTGTCTTTGGTCTTTCTGCTCTTAGCTGCCATTTCTTTTGTTCCTCCTTCACCCCTCAACCCTATTGCTTTGATCTGCATTTACTTACAATTTATACTCTATTCTGCTTTAATTTGAAACTTCCTTCTTTACTTCTCTAGCATCTTTTTTAAAACTCTACCTGAATTTGTCTTTTGAACCGAGCAGTCATATTGATGGTGAGAAAGGAAAAGAGTGTTAGCTGTTGCTCTCTGCCTATAAAGAACAACAATAACAAAACCCCCAAACATAAGTGTTAAAATATTTTTCTCAGTTTAAGAATAAAGCTTTGCTGGATGTCTTTGATTAGTGTGGCTTTATGTAGACTATCTGCTTTGGAAGAATAAGAAAGATGATGATGTGTAGTGTTGTTTGCTTGCACTTATTGTTTGATATTTCTATATAAATAACTTCTCAGGGAATGAGTACACCTACAGAGCTGACTTCTTCATCAAATTAAGGGAGCAGACTAGTTAGGTTCAACCAGTCAAGGCTTTATGGAGGAAGGAGATGCCACCGAAGATGGTCTCTTAAAAGTTAAATAATAAAAAATTCTGAAATCAAGGATGTCATTTATGTGTCACCCACACTCCCACTCCTGTCTGTACTCAGCAGTCATGGCAGACATCACTAATCAACTACAGCACTCTTTCTTGCTAGAAATATGCCACATTTCTTCAAAGCATCACAGATGGACATTGTAACTTAACTAGATGTGTTACTTGAGTTGAAATCAATTTGCCCTCTTTGCTTTAGACTGTGTTTATCTAATGACCTTCCATTTCACAAATGCTATAATATATACAACCTATGAGGTGGGTATTATTTGAAGAGTTTGGGGAAGCTGGGATGTCTCAGTGGGTTAAGCACTGGCTTTGCAGCCCTGGGAACTGAGGATCAAATTCTGGCCCTGGCCTGTGTGGACCCACATGCTGAACTGGGGTGTGCTTCTCATGTGGGAGGTCCTCAGTTCAGTTCTCACCCCCAGGTTTGGCCCCTGGCTCGAGGGGTCCTGTCTCCCATGAGGGAGGCTGCCAGCCCAGTTCTTGCCCAGTGTGGCCCCCGCCCACCTGTGTGGAATGAAACCATGTCGAAAATTGATGATGTACAACTATGGAGACTGCTCTGGGCCCTCCCCCTTCTCTCTGTCTGTCTGTCTCTCTCTGTCTCTGTCAAAAACAATAAAATAAATCTTAAAAATAAAGAATTTCACAGAAGAAAATTTTGCAACTCAGAAGGATTTAAGTAGCTCATCAAGGCCACACAGCTTGTAATAAGAATAATATTGTTCTTCTTATAGCAAGATCAGTATTTTGCTCTCTATGGTTATGTACAGAGTTAATTGCACAAGTTATGTGCACTTGTAATTCAGATGTCCCAAAGAAATAGCTAGCAAATAACAAAACAAAACAAAAAGTCTGATTTTGTTGTGGGCAATTCTTATTCCAGGGTCACAGCAAGGTGGTCTTGAGGGTTGGTGTTGAATGTAAGTAAAATAGGCAGCTGTTTATTTCAGGTGGATGTGAAATAACAAAAACATGGAACCTAATATTCCCCAGCGATTCCATTCCCCATCCACATCTCCCTGCAGACACATCTCATCTCCATTGTGCTGAGGAGCTCCGTGTATTTATTTATATTTGAGGAATTCTTTTTTTTCCTTTTCTTTCGAGATGCTTGTCACCACTGATGAACCAGGAAACCAATTCAATTCGTAGCACTTAGTGGCAATGGGTACATCAGGTTATCTGCTGTTACGTTGGGAGCTATGATAGTGCCTGATGAGAAGAGAAGCATCAGAGAGGCCGTTATTCTACAGCGTGAAGGGTTAGTGAGGAGGGCAGGCCTGGATGCCCCAAAAGCTACTGAAAGCATCTAAGAGAAACATGAACTTTTCAATTTTGAAGGAGGCTGGCCCTGTACTGTAGACCTTAGAGTGACCTGGGGGAAACTTACCCCTCTTGATCCTCTCTCTTCCAGGTTCCAATCTCACCCTGCCTTTTTCACATAGTAAGTGGGTGGCAGAAGGACACTACTTTTTTCAAACAATCTGGGCTGAGATTTCTATTCCCATTACTAACCCCAGCATTTAGAAGATTCAATCCACATCCTTTATCATATCTGTCAGGTCCTCCATAATTTTGTATGTTTGCATAATGAGCAGATCTATTCCTTAGTTATTGTTCATAACAATCTGTACAATGCCATACAGACGTGAAGCAGAATCAGCCAGGGGCTAACACACGTTGCCAAATTGATCTGCACTATATTCGTCAAGTTACTTCACCTGAAGCCCAGTCCAAAGCACTTTTCTTATCCATTGTCACAAATCAAAAAACAATATTCTTAGAATAAATACGCTAGTTCAAGAGGCATTCCATTATTCTTCATACTCAACACACTTCCTTTCAGATGCTCTTTTCTTAATATGATCTCTAGCTGGAAAGGAAGCATCTTATGCTCTCAGAGAGGCAACTATGATCTATGACCCATCATCCTAAAGCACCGCATGGAGCTCTGAGTCAATGTTTATTGGATCAATAGTCATTTGATTCTACAATTGTGTAGAGAACTTGTAGTTTTAAAAATAAATTGTCTGGAAGAGAATAACACTTATGTAAGAGTATAAAATATTGTATGTATCATATTTTTATGCTGATGATTCAGTATTATTTTGTATAATTTAAATCTTTTCCCAAAGAATATTTGTAGAAATGGGTTGTTTAAAAATCAATTATTGGAAAATTAAGGTCCTCCCTGCATCATGTTCCACTAGAAGTCAACAAATTTGAAAATTAATCTGTATTCATAATTTTCTCTTAAGGAGATGGAAACTGAAATTTAGTTTTGGAAGATGAGATGTGCTAATTGAACTCTCTAGAGTGAACTATTCAGGAAATGAGAATATAAATAGGTTTAAGAAAAAAGACATGTGTAATCTACATTTATGAAAATGCATATTATCATGACTATTATATATTCTAAGAACTTAAATTATTCATTTCTGGGGCATGAAAGCACAAATAAGTAAAACCATATTTGTTTATGTCAACATTGTTTATTAGTTTTAATTTATTGTTTGCAATGTGAGCATTGAAATTAAATATTCTTATATAAGTAAATACTTGTTAGTTTTTCCCAGATTCAGAAAACCTAATCCAAGGAAATAAAATTCATGGCTTTCTATGCTCATGAGTGCATGTTAAGTCTTTAAATTCTGGGAGACTGAACAATAGAGAGTGATATGCTACAAGTGAACAAATGGTTAGTGTTTGCTCAGGGTCCCTGGCTGGGAAGTTGTCATATATTTCTCAGAATCAGGAACAACTTCATCTTTTCCTTAAGAGATTTTCCAGTTCTTAAAAAGTAGAGATGAGAGAAGTAAGTCTGCAGCATTCATAGGTAACTGGAGGGCTCCAAAACTATGTTTTGGGCTGCAGATAAATCAGTAAAGGTTTCTTTTGTTGGAGGACAGATTAGCTTTCATATTTACTTTTCAGACCAATTGGGGAAAAACAAAAACGCCCATATGCAAGCAGCAGCTGCTTGTGTCTCATCAGATTCTTAATCAAATTGGGAACTTGTATCCTTACTTTCAAGACTCTCTAGCTTTCCTTTCTTATGTACCACTTTGAGGATCTGTAAAGCAGATGTTCTTCTGGTATAAATCAATGTGTCCCCAATTATTTGAGCCCCTCTCAGTAAATCATCCCTCTCCAATCCTGTTCCAGGCAGCAGTCCTTTTGGAAAAATGTGAGCACAGTTGACCACTACACACTGGGGATTGGGATGGAAGGAACTAGCAGTAGAACATTTTCCTCCAACCTCCTATATCCTCACGAGCACCATACAGATCTTTGATCTTTGAAATGAGTTAATAAAAAAATATTCTTTCCCAGCGAGACATGAACAGAAATAGAGACCTTTAGGTCCTAAATGACTTATCTAAGGTGCCTAAGGACAGAGTCCACAACTGGTCCATTTTGAGATGGAGGCTGCCATGACCTATCTGCCCCCTCTGTACCTCCCAGATACTTCCAGTAGAAGAGTCATGTGATGCTAACAGCTGCCACCATCGCCTCTCACCTAGAGGGATTGATGAAGAAAGACTGTCTTGCCCATGCTTTGTCTTGCACTACCTGTAACCTCTCCATCCTTTTGCTCACACAACCACCCCAATCCCACATCTAACCTATTTTTTTTAGGGTACTTCCTGGTGGGGAATAGTATAGAGATTGTCTGCTGAAAACTTTTAGAACTTGTGGGATCCAAGGTACTTGCTCTCTAGGTTGGCCAGATACACTTCTTGTTACAAATGATCTGACTCTTAATTTCACTTTCACAGCATGACTATTGCTACTGTCTGTGCCCTGGGAAACTTAATTAGACACGGGGGTGGTGAACATTTTACTTTCAGTCAAGAGAGCATTCCTTCTGGATAAATCACTGTGAAACCCTGAAAAATAATGGTGTGTTACCGGCTTGACTTTAAAAGGACTGAATGGGCCCTCAGATTGTTCAGTTTTATTTGCTACTTTAACACAGGATACAATCTACAAGATACATGGATGGGAAATCTCTTTCTTTCTTGAGGGCAATTTTTATTTCAAACAAGTGTTCTAAACAACAAGTGTCCGTTTTACCATAATTGGAGTGTAGCCACGTATCCTCTCCTAATTTTCTGTAGTTCCCTTTGGATGATGAGAGTAATCAATTTCCTCTTCTTTCCTTGTAAGAATGAATGTTTTAAAGATGCTACTGGCTTTTAACAAGAGAGACTCAGTGCATATTATTTGAAAAGCTAGCTTAGGTCTTTATTTGCCTGAATCTCACTCTCTATTCATTTCCTGTAAGTCTCTTCCATATGTGTGGGTACTTAGGGAGAGCTGTAGTTGTGGACTGGTTACAGAAACTCCTTAACTCACTCTGTCTGCTTGGAACCCACTATTCTCTTATGTGGCTACAGACCCTATTTGCCAGCCCCTGGACTTTATTTTTTTCCCAGCTTTGGACAGAGACCACCCTTTTGCTTAGGTTTGGCCCTACCCAGCCCCTGATCTGGTGCTAAGCAGACCGAGGAATGCATGGGGAGTTTCTTCCTTGCAGTGGGTGGGGACCCAGTTAGATACATTTGCGCAGTCTGATATTCAGTGTGATCGAAGTCAGCTCACAGCTACATCCTCCTGAGGTCGCAGTCCTTCCATGTTGGTCTGGTCTCAGACTCTGGTTTCAGTATCTCAGTGATGCAGGGATGAGAAGCCTGGTTCACTTCTAGCTTGTTTACATGGAGCTTTCACCGTCTCTGGCCCCTGCTGATTGTCTCTCAATGAGTTTGGACTCTGTCCTCAGCACCGCTCAGTCCAGATCTCAATGAATTGGTCTCCTTTGCCCTCTAAAGGACATCACAGTGAAGCTAAAATGGAGGTTTTTATTTCACATCTTCTGCTTAATAGTACGTGGGGACTCTAGGCACACGGAGTGTGGGTGCCCCCTTCCAGGGTTGGCTTCATTAGCAGCAAACCTAATTCCTGCCTTATCACCTCACCGTTTTTAGAGGTAGTGACAAAGATGATGAGTTTGTTCCGTAGCAATATTCAGGTAATACTATACCATGGGTATATTATATATCAAAGGCATTCATTGGGGACATAAGAAACATTGTCTCTAAAGTTCCACCAAGTGACTTACAGGCCAATCTACTTATGCACAGGAACTCTATGCTAGGCATTGCAGGTAGGCAGCTGACTGATCTAAATCATTCACCAGCTGAGTCGTCCCAGCTGCTGAGAACTTCCATAGAGAGATTTGATACTCTTTTACCACTTGCATGATCTGAGCAGATTTTGTTATAGTTGACTTTTCTATTTTTGTTCTTTGCTCCTATGGCAAGTTCTCTGCCTTGTAGGAATGAGGAAAACTCAGCTATGCATTATAAAAAAGATACAGCCTATTCTCAATGCTTTAGTCTTCAGATTCTCCTGTAACATCCAGCCAGGAGTGACTTCATCTTCCTCTAAATTACTTTTGTTCTCAGTCAGCAGGTTAAGTTGTATAGGGTCTTCCATGTGCATTTTCCATTTGAGTACTCAGTGCCTGGTAGAGTGACTGGAACAATATGAATGCTCATTAAAGGTCTGTTGAATAAATGAATAGTCTTTTTTTACAGTAAGCTTTTCATTTTAGATCTGTTTTAGGTCTACAGAGAAGTTGGCAGGTCAGTACAGAAAGGTCATATACTAGTGCCAGTTTTCTGCTATTAACTTCTTACATTAATGTTACATTTGTCACAATTAATGAACCAAATACCAATATATTATTCTTAACAAAAGTCCATACTTTATTCCAGTTTTCTTAGTTTTTATCTAATGTCCTTTTTCTGTTCTAGGGTCCCATCCAGGATATCAGATGACATTTAATCACCACATATACTTAGGGTTTTCTTAACTCTGATAGTTTCTCAGAATTCTCTTGTGTGTTTTTTTTTATTTTTATGACCTTGACAGTTTTGAGGAGTAGCTGTCATGAGTTCAGTAGGTCTTCTAATTTACTTCTGATTAGACTAAGGTTGTGGGCTTTTGAGTTAAAGACAACAGAGGAAAGTACCCTTTATATCACACCATAATCAAGGTTTGCACTGTCAACATGACTTATCACTTGACTTTAACCTTGATCACCCGGCTGAGGTAGTTTTTATCAGGTTTCTCCACTAAGTTGTCACCCTTTTCATCCTCATCTTTTTGTACTGTGCTTTTCGGAAGGAAGTTACTATGTGTGGTCCACACTTAAGGGGTGGGGAACTATGTTCCACTTCCTCTAGCTATGTAAAAATTTGGAATTCTCTTGGATGGGAGAGTTATCTGCCCCCCTGCTTTATTTCTTTATTCAATCATTTATTTAAATTAAATAGATTTATGGGTGTTTTTCCACTTTGAGTAATAATCTACTCTGGTTTTTATTTATTTATTTATTTATTTTTCCACAACTAGGTCAGACGTTCCTAGGAAATTAGAACTGATTTCTGATTCTATCGGTCCCTCTGATTGCCTGGCAGAACAGTTGTCAAAAAGATAGACACTTATTGGTTAAGAGAACTAAAATAAGAATTAAATTTCTAATATTTACAATGATATCCCAAAGCAGCCTAATTGGTCTCTTAACATTATCTTATTATGTTTAACTGCCCTCCTAAGAAGAGATGTCAGAAATAAAAAGATCCTTAGAAATCATCTAATTTAATCCTCTTAATTACAGACGGTGAAACTTAGGACTGGAGAGAAAATTTATGAACCCATATGTGGGATGAGATCCCAGTTCTCTGAACTTCTAGTGTGATGTTCTTTAGAAATAATGCACACAGTAGTGCCCGCTGCAGCATCTAGCAGGTCTAATGTACTCAGCACAGGTTGGTTGAATTTGTTTCTGTAGGCAAAAGTGAGCCATCAAAGATATATTTCTCTGTTCCATTTTTGTTTTTTGAAGTGGATTTTTCACTTTCAACAGATCTCTGAGGCAGACATTCAAGGAGAATGGATGGAGACAAGAATAATGACGGGGTAATCAGCTGTTTGATGTGTGCCAAGCCAGTAGCAATGAAAAGAGAAGAACAGATATACAGAGAAGCATTTTAGAAGCAGAGTTAATATAATTTGGTTGCCAATTAATGCAGAGAGTGAGGAAGTAAGAATGCTGAAGCTGACTCTGAGATCCCTGATTTGAGCAACGAAATGGAAGGTGATGTCACTTCACTAATCAAAACAAAGTGGGTTTGGCTGGAAAGCTGGACTTGTTAGGTATGAGATACTCCTTAGAGTCAGTATGTCCAGTAGGTATCAGGAAATACGTGTGGGACTTACAAGATAGATACATTAAATTCCCAAATACTGATCTAAAAGTTAATGTCAACCGAAAAGCCATTGGAGGGGGGTGATATCACCAAAGAAAAGCAAGGAAAACACAGTGAACTGTTCACTAGGGATAGAGGATAGAAGAAGCAGCAGGAAATAAGAAGGAACTATTAAAGAGCCAAATGTGGAGTGGTGTGGGAAGTGAGGTGAGGAACGATGCAATGAGGTGGAATCTGATGAGGATTTAAAGGAGTCTGTGGCAAATGACAGTACTCAGGTCATGGGTGACCTTAGCAAGACTCATTTCAGTGGAGAGGCAGAGGGCTGTATGTGAGATAACCACACACTGCAGAAATGAAGGATGAGATCAATACCACAGCATTTTCATTACAGTTCTTCCTGGCTCAAACTCCCTTCATTTTCAAAGATTAGAGACAATTACATGAGAAAGGATTTAAGTTAAATACATAGGAATAGGTTAATGGGGTTGTTGAATCTCATTTGTGAGGGTTTCAATAATAAAGATGTGGAATTTTAAAGTGGAATAAGTTAGTATTTCATGAATGAAGAAGAATGCCTCTGAAGTCCCCTTGCATTGTAGTGTCACATGTTCCATAAGGCTACAGGAGAGGGTTTATATTTTTGCAGGATACTTATGGGATAAATTTGCAGTGTCTGAAACTACTGAATTTGATAAGTGGCTGATTTATTCTCAGGTCTCTGAATATTTCAGTGTGTAATCAATGGTGCTTTTAATAAGCCACAAACCATGTTTACTGCCTTATTTATTGAATTGAGTCAAAATGACTTGATGGCTAACTAGTTATAGAGCTCTTGACAGGCCTCAGACCCTGGGTCTAATTACTGGAGACATTACTATACAGGAAAATGATAGGATGATTTTATTCTTTAAAAATGGAACAAAACAGAGCAAAGAGAAAGATTTTTGTTTGTTTGTTTATGTGTTTGGAGGCAGTCTGTCTAGAAGATGGAAGGGTAACACAGAATTTTGCTGTGGTTCCTCCTGTCTTTTAAGCAGGTACAAGTGACATAAGATTCCCATTAAAGAGTAGCCTTCATAGCGCACCTCACAGCCTCACTGCTGTGCTCGCCAGAGGTGTAAATAGATTCAAAGGTCACCGGCTTCTTAATATCTCATTTCTCTCCTTTTAGAGTGACTTCAGTTAGAGTTAGAGGCATTAAGATGAGGCAGCTCCCCAGTCAGTCTGAGCGATTCAAAAGAACACTTACACCCCCTACAGAGGCTTTTGCAATCCTGAGTCTTAACACTTAAATTATTTGATTATGTTTCGTTATAGTTGCACTATTGATTGGAGTTAGAGGTGGCCAGGAAGGGTCACACCATACTTTGTATCTGCTTGTAGTCACACAGATCAGACTATTACCATCACACCACCTGCAGGAAAGAATCACCATCTTTCCCAAAACAAAACGCACTGCAATCAATTTTGTAGACCTACAGAGGACTTTGAAAAAACTCGTTGGCATGGTAATACTTTGGTTTACCTGAAGCAGTTTTCTTTGGTGAATAAATAGTACTGTTTACACACAGAATGAAGATCATTGAAAATCCCTCTATTTGTTTTTGACAAGTTCACTGAAAAATTGACAAGAGAAACATTGATTTTAGACTGTGCTGGCCAATTCAATAAAGATCCTGTTGAATTAATTTTTTTTTTTTTTTTAATTTCAAATACAATACAGACCCACAGACTGGGGAAGAAAAGTGGTTTTCAGTCCTTTTTTTTTTTTTTTTTTTTTAAATATTTATACATCAAGCACCCATAGATGTATCATTGTCTGAAATACATAAGCCTTGGGTTAGAGAAAACTCTAGCATGAAGGATCAAGCTGGCATTCTGAGGGTATCACATTTTATACATGGCATGAGTCCATCAACAGCAGGGTAAATAAACACCCTAGTAAACACCTAGCTTTCTTTTACTTCCACATTGCAAAATTCCATACAAAGTTTGAGAAAGAAGTTCAATGAAAAGAAGCCATGTCATATAGAGTGTGCGCAGCTCACTGTGGCGTGATCCCCAGCTTTTCCATTTCTTTTAAGATTTATTTATTCTTTTTTCCAGTGTGAGAGAGAGATACAGAGACAGAGAGAAGGGGGAGGGCCCAGAACAGTTTCCATAGTTGCACATCACTGGTTTTTCCACATAGTTTTATTCCACAGGTTGGGGGGCTGCACAGGGCAGGAACTGAGATGGGGTCTCAACCTGGTGAGAACTGAACTGGGGGAACTCCCCAGTTTAGCATATGGGTCCACACGGGCTGGGGCCGGGATTCGATCCTCGGTCCCCGGGGCTGCAAAATGAGCACCTAACCCACTGAGCCATCCCGGCTTTCCCAGCTTTTCCATTTCTAACAATATTACGATGTATATTATCCCCAGATCACTCACTATTTCTAGAGAGGGAGCAGAAGACACACATGGCCCTGACTCTTGAGGTTTTCTATAAAAGTGTTCATGAGTGGATTGCTCCTGGTTCCAGCCACGGCCTCAGTGGCTGCCTTGGGCATGTATGTATGCTTGTCCATGTGGAAGAGAGAGACAGGCAATGCGGCCTTTAGAAAAATTACAGCGAAAAGAAAAGAAAATGTAGTGCTTTGCTGGGCGATCCGTACATTTATAAGGAAAATAGAAAGATAAAATAAAAATAAGTTTTATGTCACTTTATTCTGAAAATACATTTTATTTAGATTTACTAACTTCCATAACAACACAGTAACTTTGACATGACAGTTATATTGTATAAAAGCAAATGTGATTGGACTAAAATAGCAGTGCACTAGCTTTGAACAAAGCAAACATTTGACAGAGGACAGAAGAAAAAGGAAATCATTTTTTGTGTTTGTAGTCCCACATAAATTATAGCACATGGGATATAGAAAATGCCTTCAGTGAGGAGAGTAATGAACTAATAATTGGAAAAAAAAATCCCCATTGAACTGAAAGATCTTTTATGAATGCAAGTATTCCAAAGGCAGGAATTATGTCTAAGCTCATCTTACTTTCCACAGCGCCTTTAGTGTGTAGTCAATGAATGTTTTTGAAAAGTCCTGCTGACAGTTTACGTGTTCGGGTGGACTTCTGCAGAACAATTTCCTTCATAGAGGGAGATTGAGAATGAGACAATAGGGTGCAATAGAACTGAAACTGAAAAAGGAGAGATCATCAGAGACAGGGAGTCCATAGGAGGCTGGATATTTTAGAAAGCTTGTCTTATTGGTGAGATGGCGCAAGTCCAAGAACCTCATGGTGTGGAACCAGATGACCCTGGAGGACATGGTGCCCAAAAACTTCAATATACAAATCTTATCCGACCCAATTTTATCCAAAAGAAACCTCTTCGAGCCCTCCCTGAGCCTTCTGAGGGTGAAGACCAGTTTTGGGATCCCGCCTAATCTACCAATTCTGAAAACCACTACACTTCAGGGCTTGCTAGGAAACAGTAAGATCTGTGAGTCAAGAGGGTATTTTCCAACATCCTCCCCAAATCTACGTGCAATTTTTTAAAACGTTTGTTCTGGCCTTTACATTTTATACAGTAGGACTTCATGAAAGTTAAAGATCTGGCAAAAATCAAGTGGCCTTGGTGGAGTAAATGCTGTGATGATGCGTCGCATGATAATGTCTAGGAGGCTGTTTGCAGGTTTTATCAGGAAGGGTGTAGAGAAACCAGGGGAACTCTGATTGCTGGAGGAGTGGGGGAAGAACTTCGAGCACTCAGAAAATCTGAAGTCTTCGAAGTTTTGTCCAGACTGCACCTTAAGTACTTAGGGTGATAACATGATGAATGACAAGGAGTCATTTATGTCTAGTGGAGGTAAGTAGCTGAACAGAACTTACATGCTACTCTCCTCTAATGTGCTCCAGAGTTCTTAAAATCCCCACCGATCTAATCAAGAAACACAAATCTGCATTCTTCCCAGGTAGGTGCTTGGAAAAGAGAGAAAAGGCTCTTCATGTCGGTCTGTTAGGTACAACCTTCCCTTCTTCCTCCCTCTCTTCCTCTTTCCTTCTCTCCCTTGCTCACTCCCTGCTCCCTGTTTCCTTTCCTGCCTTTCATCCATTCCTAAACATTTTCCAAGAACCTAGTGTGAAGATGTTAGATAATCTGAGGTATATAGGACACAATTTCTGCCTTCATGGAAATGATACAAATAAATATTCCAAGTGTGCCTGAGTGTGTTATGTCCTTCAATTACAGTGAGCTTGTGGAGGGGCAGGAAAGGAGGTAGTAGCACTTGTGAGAGAGCTCTAACCTGAAGGATGGGCACATGTACAGTGTTGGCAACAGGGTAGCTGAACATTCTGTGTGACATAGTGAGTGTACGCTTAACAAAGAAACAAAAAGGAACATTAAGCTCATGCCTCTGTTATCCTATATGAACGATGAAAGCTTGTGTTTATGAGGATATTTCATAAATACATTCATGTATTTATGAGTGTACAAGATCTGCCTACAAAATATCTAGCCATGTAACCATTCTCGTTATATTGACACTTGGTTAGATTTTGTTTCTGAATAGCCCTCATATTTCAAAGGAAATAAATTCAACACACAAAGGAAGGGAAGCTGACATTGTCTTTAATGCTGCACACATTTTATCTTTTTTATTTCATTTAGCTCTTATAATAAACCCTAAAAAGTATGCATTTTCCCTATTTTTTTTTCTTTCAATTTTAGAAACTAAGGCTCATGGAGAAATTAACACATTGTCTAAATTAAACTGTGACCGTCAACTCAGGTGTGTCTTAGATTTTGTGGGGATTTGGGAGGTTATGAAGGTGATGGGGACTCTGAAAAAAAAAAAAAAAGACATAAATAACACGGACTGGAAAAGGATCTCTTTTGGGTATCTTCTCACAATGTGAGAGATAGGATGGAAATGACTTTCTTATTTCTAGTGCTCTATTGCATACAACAAATCCCATTATAATAAAAATGAGAAAAGTTCCTTTAATATTTTAAAACATGGGTAAGCCGGGATGGCTCAGTGGGTTAAGCGCTCACTTTGCAACCCCGGGGACCAGGGATCAAATCCCGGCCCGTGCGGAACCATGTGCTGAACTGGGAGCTCCCCCAGTTTGGTTCTCTCTCTCTTTGTCAAAAATAAATAAATAAATAAATAAGACAAGCTCTTTAAAAAAAAAAATTTTTTAAAAGTGGCCAAATAATTAATTTTCCATGTCAATCCTAAAACTTACCCAAATCCTAACCATACCCAGGAAAGATTCACATATAATCAAATGTCCCCAAAATTGAAATTAATCATAACCAGTCTAAGAAGTAGAGTTATAAATCCAATCCAATCTAAATCAAATTTTGTGTATGCCTTTTACCAGTAAATAAGGTGAACTATTTACTACTTTCCCAAAGAGTTAATTGAATATTTTAGAAGAATTTCTAATTGCAGTGTCATTGTCTTGCTGTTTCTTAGTGCTTAGCTCACTAATTTGAGATCTACTGGAGGGCAACATTTGCAAATTAGAAACATAATTGAAATCTACTGCTGAATAAATTGATGTTTACCGCTACTTAAAATTAGCACAGTTATTTTAAATGGTATAGAATCTATTTTCTTTTCACTTCACTGGCTTCTTGTTTTTCTTTGATAGAATTGTAGTTGGAGATGACCCTCAGAGAAAGCAAGCTTTCTTCTTTAACATCTTCCGAAAGGAGCAGTGGCAGGAAAGCAATGGTGATTCTGCTGAGAACCACAGGATGCTGTGATCTTCAATGACGACTCCCCCCTAATTGCTCAAGTTGAAAAAATTTAAGCAATAAAAATAAATAACATAGCATTGAATTACAATTCAAAGTAAGCAATAAATATCTATGAGTTTATTCTCAGATCATTATTTGATTGAGTAAATAAACAAAGGGGGAAAAGACAAATCTCCTGTTTAGAATTCTAAATAATTTATGTCAATAATTTACTCTCAAGAAGGTAAAGCATAACTTTCTCTCCAACTATCACCTAAGTGTGGGCTGAACACAGTACCTTCCTTCTAAGAATACAGCATGGAAAGAAGGAAAGGAGGATAACTGTACAGTGAAGAAACTTGAGAAACACTACCTCAGCCATGTGATCATCCAAGCTTTATCTCAATAGTTGATAGTTGGTAACCTTAATATGATGTGATAAAAATGTCACTTTACTTCTTTGATCTTTTCCCCTTAAATCCATAACCCCAGTCTAATCATGAGAAAAATATCAGACAGATGCAAAGTGAGGGACATTCCACAAAATACTTGACTAATATTCTTCAAAAGCATCAAAAACAAGGAAAGTCTAAAAATTTTTCATGGCATAGAGGAGCCTAAAGACATGAATATCAGGGGAAGCCGGGATGGTTCAGTGGGTTAAGCGCTCACTTTGCAGCACCGGGACCGGGGATCGAATCCCGGCCCCGGCCCGTGCGGAACCATATGCTGAACTGGGAGCTTCCCCAGTTCAGTTCTCTCTCAGTCTCTGTCTCTGCATCTCTCTCTCTCCCTGTAAAAAAAAAAAAAAAAAATTAAAAAAAAAAAAAAAAAAAAAAAAAAAAAAAAAAAAAAAAAAAAAAAAAAAAAAAAAAAAAAAAAAAAAAAAAAAAAAAAAAAAAAAGACATGAAAATCAAGTATAAAAAGCTATCCTGGATAAGATGCTAAAACAAAAAAATAATAGGTGAAAACTAAATAAATCTGATAAAATAATAGTGTTTCAGTATAAGTTGTGACAAATGTACTAAACTTATATTATATCTTAACCACAGAGAAAACTGGTGCTGGGTTCATGAGAATGTTCTGTACTATCTTGGCAACTTTTATGAATATCTAAAACTATCCTAAAAAAAAAAAAGAAAAAATGTAACAGAAAAGGGTGTGAATGTGAGTATAACCTGAATCTAGGACAAAAAAATATTTAGGAAATGATTGTAATAGTATCAACACAAAGGCAAAGGAAGACAGAGAAATATCAACATGGAAGCAGTTACGGAATTGTGACGACTGTCAACACTTTGGTTTTACGTCTGATTGGAAATGTGCTACCAGTTTGAGAATTGTCTTTCTTAAATGTGAAAATAGAGTTTCCTTTCTTTGAATTTCTATCATACTTTCTATTTTGGTTCATCTTTTCCTTATATACTCTGAACTTACCTTTCCATTCTTATCTCCCACTCATTTAAACAAACCTGTTCTCTAGGGACACTGATCTACTCACCATCTGCTAAATATGCATAAAGGCTCTTATGCTCAAGTTGTTCTTCTCACTTGAATGCATTTTCATCTTGTAGTTCCAAACATCCATTATGAAGTTCTAAACCAAGCTTGTCCAAACCATGACCCAAGACAGCTTTGAATGTGGCCCAACACAAATTCATAAAATTTCCTAAAGCATTAT
This sequence comes from Craseonycteris thonglongyai, assembly GCA_004027555.1. Taxonomy (NCBI): domain Eukaryota; kingdom Metazoa; phylum Chordata; class Mammalia; order Chiroptera; family Craseonycteridae; genus Craseonycteris; species Craseonycteris thonglongyai. Next base: position 20,002 of record PVKE010026734.1, read on the forward strand.
GAGATTTTTTTTTATGATGATGATTATTTTGACTCATCAGCTATCATTAGTGTTAGTGTATTTTATGTGTGGCCCAAGACAATTCTTCTTCCAATGTGGCAGGGAAGCCAGAATATCAGACACCCCTGTTCTAAACCATCCAACAAGAATTTTTTAAATTTTCTTGATTTTCTCAGCTGAGTTTCCATCCTCCCCTAACCCATAAAGTTGCTCTGTACTTCTGATATCCACCATATACTACTTAATTATGGTATTTTTAAATGTAGCTTCCCTATTGGCTATTAAATACTTTGGGGAGGGGGGTTGATTTGTATATCTTTACATTGAGCCATGGCTCTCTTCATAGATATTTATAGAAGGTTGAGCTAATAAACTTTGTCAGCATCAGACAGTCATTTTCCATTAGGAGAAAAGCTTGAAACAAAGATCAGTTGGACTGAATTAAAAGTAAAATTTTAATTATTCCTAATTGGAGTCATTTGATGGAAAGGAGCTGTTCCATTTTCCCTACATCTGTTATTATTATAGTCTCTCACAGTTGATAATACACTGTGTCAATGCATGTCAGGTAATGCCTCTTGTTTGTGAGCCATTATTATTACAATAATTAATAACAATGGCAGCTCAGTTGATAGGAACTTGGCAATGTGAGTATCCTTATCTTCAAAGCCCCAAATGGTTTGGAATTTGGCTTTTTGTGAAAACATTTAATAGGAAAGTGTGTATTTAGAATCTGTTCCTAGCTCAAAGACTGACCCTTATCTCTAAAGTCCTTAATGAGAAAACACCTGACAAATTGACTGGCACACTCCACTCTTCCAAGTAATTTTCCTTCCTGCCAAATGAGATTCTTGCAGTCTCCTCTTCTGTTGAAACTGTTGAACAATGTCTGAAGCTTCAGAAACCTCTCTTCAAAAGGTGATTTCACAAAGTAAAATTAACTTATTGGAAAGGTGGAAAATAAATCTTTTTTTTTCATTGTGCCAATTAACTACTTGATGAGTTTTATTTGACTAAATTGGCTGATGGGCTTAGTACTCTGTAGCTTCCTCAAAAAGGAATCTTTATGATGACTGTCTTGGAGTTTTTATTCGATGAAATACTGTGCCACAGAATAGTATTGCAAATAAACAAAAATCAAATATATTATTAATCTTCAAAGTATAAGTTGAGTCTACTTATAAAGATTTCTAATTAGAATTTATTAGCTTTACAAATATTCTATACATACTGAAAGTGGGTAGGATTAATAGTGCAACACAAATGCAAATAAAAATAACTGGCTTAATTTTATTAAAAATAAAAAACATTTTTATTGTGTGAGATAGTAGTTTTAAAACAATATGGGAATATTTTATGAAACCTTTAAACCATGTGTTCAAGATTATTATTTATTTAAGTGGATACAAATTTAGTAGCAAATCAAGAATCAATGAGATGACATTATTTTTTTAAGAAGCTTCACTAAAAAAAAAATCATGAGGATAGTATCAAAATGGGATAACAGTAAAAGAGAACTTTTAAACATACAACATGTAGGATAAACTTGGTTATTTAAAAAAGCTGAGGAATAGTGTCAGTAGTGAAGAAGAGACTGGGGATTAGGGAAGAAGACTAATTGATTAGAGTGGAAGATACAAAGAGTAAAGGTAGACAAGTTGTCCTAAAATTAAGTGATTATTTTTTATTTTTGAGACTGGAAGGAAAAGAAAACATGGGTGGGTAGATACATTGATACTCTCAAAAGGTAAATGCTTGAGGCAAGGGTGAAGATTTGGAAAAAGGAAATGAGAGAGGCAAATAATCCAAAATCAATAAGTATATTGATAAGCAAGACTGGAGGGCCCACACCATAGGAGCACTAGTATGTATGGTGGTTTTATGATATTCTTTTTTTTTTTTTAATATTATTATATTTTATTGTTAAATTTAATGGGGTGACATTGGTTGGTAACAATCAGACAGTTTCCCAATGGACAATTCCACATCACATCACCCATGCATCGCATTATGTGCCCAGCTCCCAGAATCAGGTCCCCCTCCAACCCGATATATCTGGTGCCCACTCCC
>PVKE010026735.1:0-22075 GCA_004027555.1 Craseonycteris thonglongyai
CCAAACCTGTAGAGATAGTTACAAGAGCTTATTTGAGCCAAATTGAACAACATGCCTAGAAGCAAGCTCTCAAACGCTCGCCAGAATGACAGCTCACAGTTTCTTCCATACATTGGAATAAAGGAGGGAACATAAGAAAGATGACGTGGACAGGAGAGAAAACAAGATGGGGAGGTCTCTGTGATTAGATTACAGGAGAGTTAACAAGATAATGGGCTCTCCGGAGGGTGGTTATGTTTCTGAAGGGTCTGAAAGAGAGGCATTTCAAAGGTATATTAGCCCAGATGCACAGAAGCAGTGGACAGAGCTCTGAAGGAAAAAATAACCTTTACTAGGGAAGGTATAGGCCTGAGTCATTGCTGTCCACCATGACCTGCCCATTTAGGAATTTGTGATCAGATCACCCTGTGAGGTTACTTTCAGTTAGATTTATTACAGAGCCTCTTTTTTCTTTTCTTTTTTTCCCACAGATGTCTATTTCCAAGTGAGCCTCCTGAGAGCTCAGGCTATGATCCTCCCATTCTCAGCTGCATTCCCAGCGTCAGCACGTTGCCTGGCACATAGTCCATACTCAATAAATATTTGTTGAATCAGTGATCAAAAGCTTGAAGAACATAGTAACGAACTAATGAACCGGAACTCAAGATCTCCACTATTAGAATCATTCCTATGGGTGAATACATTATTTCATGTTACAATGCAAAAGCAAAACAAAAAGTAAAACATCCTGGGTGAGAATGACCTCTGAACCCATTATCACAGCATGCCCAGTTGCTTTGAAAAGTCTGGAGGTGAGAAAGCTTTCAAGGGAAACAGGGACAAGGGTGACAGGGTTGGGGATGACTGAGGAACACCGTAATATTTGTGCTGGGCACGGCCAAGTAGAAAAAAGTGGTTCCCACCAGGAAGCCTGCAGGAAGTGTTATCCAAAATAAGGCCTCATCACTTCCCTCTTTGCCTAAGGCGGGCATTATCTGTAGCCAAGTCAGCACCCAGAATGGCTTTTTCACACAAAAGCATCATAGTATGCATCCTTCCTAACTATGTGTCAAATACAACTTTGCAGAGAATCATCACATCTTTTCCCGTATGTAGTGTCTTTGTACCTTTGAGAGACTCAGGGCAGATGATATTATCTTCATAACTGTTGAGGAGGCTGAGGCAGGACGGCTGGTCTTCGGCTCTCAAGCCTGCATCTGACTTCTAGGCAAAACGGGCCTCCTTCCATTCGTGAAGACCAGTACTGATTTTTAAAAAAATATATTGTATATATTCTAAGCAAATAGTTTTGGGGGAAATGGTTTCATTTTTTATTAATGGGGGCATTGACTATAACGGTCTTAGAAACACATCTTGCCTCCTAACCTGTTGCTGCCTTATGTATAGCTGTCAATCTGGCTAATGACATCCCTCCTATAATTCCCCTGAGAGACTGAAAAGAAGAGGAAAAGAGAGAAAGCCACACATTAATTTTTGAAAGAATTCAGTGAAAACAATAGTGTTCCTTCGGAAACCTGCATTTTCTACCAGAAATAAAACATTATACGTTTACCAGGGTGATAAATAGCAGAAGAGCGATATTAGAATAATAATGATAAATTTGTTGCTACTGTTTTTTGTACCACTTCAAGTGATATATTTTTTTACTGCTTGTGCTGACCTGGACAGGTTTGTACAACTGCCATTATTTTATATAAACAAGTTATTATTTTTAAATATTAAGTCTACCAATCATGTATCATCAACTCCCTCCTTCCCTCAAAATCATGTGATAGATGAAAGACATTATAAAAGGTTAGAAGGTAGGCAGACTTGGAAACAGCTTTTCTTCAAAAATTTTTTTCCAAGATCAAAATCAGAATCCAACCTTTTAAGGAGCAGACTTGAATTGAATTTCTTTCCTTTGTTCTTGTTTTAATTTCCCCCCAAACTACACTTGCGCTTCCAGTGTTCTGCTTTCCGTGTAATGCCAATAATTTGCACTTCTGTCACCCCTTTCATCTGGCAAATCACAGGGCCATCTGAGACTTTCTCTGATGAACTTCAGAGGGGCAGGCTAACAGGTCAGCTCTCTGATGACCTTTTCAAAATGTGTAGCAAGAACAGACTTTGCAGTCATGGAAATCACTCGAGTCTAGGCTTGGATGATTTTAAATAGTGGCTGGAATGAGTGGATTGGGGTGGTCACATAGGGTACGTGGGTAGTAGATGAACTGTGGAAGAGTTCATGCAGTCCTATGTACCTACAATGTCACAGTCCCCTTATAGGAAAAAAATATGGCCCCAAACCTTTCATCCTGTCTCAGTAGTTCAGACTTGCACAGGATACTTGGTTTGGGAACTACAATCAGTTACATGTTTACTCTGGACACAGCTGACTAGAATTGAGTGACAACTGGTGTCCTGGCCACTGTCACTAGGTTTAAGAGGTATCTGCCACTTTATAGATAGGTGGTTGGCATCAACTAGCCCATAGAAGTATTTGACAGTCATATAATCTGATGATTGTTTTTGAGAAGTTTAAGTGCAAGGTAAACAAACAAGGCCTGCTCTTTTGAGTTCAAGTTCAATATCTCAAGGAACCTTGAGATATTATCTTGGTACGATCTAAAATATGATGCAAACTCATGAGAAGGACTGAAACACAATGATGATGAGATGGGAAATTATTCTTTTCCCTCACATTGCTGTGGATACTTTAAATCAGTTTTTATTTTCCAGTTATGTGATCTGTGGATGTATTGTTCTCACGGCCCCAAAGAACTAGACTGGGATGACCAGTTCTACTGAGAAAGAATAAAAGATTATGTGGAAAGCATATGGTTGCATATAGCTCTTTAGAGATTTAGCTTGAAGAAATATGTTACCAATGTGTCTGGTGTTGTCATATTATGAAAGAATGAAAATGCTATTATGAGGCAGAAAGATGAGTGGTATAAACATCTCTCTCTCCTCTTCAACATTAAAAGATAATGCATTCACTTTAAAAAGAAACAATCTTGTATTGCAACCCTTTAGCAACGGAATGGGTGATTTCTGGCATCGGACACCATGTCTATGACTGTCCTTGTCAGAGGATCTTTGATGAGGCCATGAGCCAGAAGCAGAGCAGGATTGATATATGAGGATCCTGTATTCCAACTTTTGCTCTCACTTCCAGATTACTGGCTCTAATACCAGATCACTTACAGCAAGAACATCCTATGTTAACAATTGGGGTGAGGGTTTGGGGACAGTGGTGGAGGTGCCCTATCCCTCCCTTCCTCCCCAAACCTGGGTAATTCTTCATATTAGCAAGCCAAGCTTGTTTCATTTCAGTTCACCCAAGGAAGTGAAATGAAAAGGATGGTAACTCAGTGGCTACTGTCTGTCCTGCAGAGAGCATATGGAAATGCAATTACGTCTGTGATGTTTCCTGGTCCCACAGGAATACTCCAATGTCCCAGAGGGAAGGGGCTTCAACAGAGGGCCATCTGTAAGACACCACACTCTGATGCTGAGTCCTCATGACCTCTTGGCCCCCCGGGAAACACAATCTCCAATGGCATGGCCAATTCCTAACCTTCACAGGCAGTTATATCATCTCCTTTAGGCCGGTGGGCTGGTATCTTCTAGGTAGGGTGCTTTCTCTTCAGGAACAGTTATCAGAAGCCACTCTTGTGGTCTAATTAGGGGTGATGCTCATTTGTCAGGACTCATTGTCACTAGTGGTTGGGCATGACACATGGTCATCTTATGAGTCACCCCATCTGCTCAAGGCTCAATGGCACGGGCTCTATGTGACTGCTCTCAGAGCAGCACATCTTTCTGTTGGAACTTTTTTTTTAGTAGATATAGTTGGTGTCCTGCTTCAAAGGAGCAAATGTAGAAGGGGATCTTCTGGAATGCACCTGAAATAGGCCAGACCACAATGGGCTGGGCAAGTTTAGAGATGAGCAAGAATCCCAGCAGGGGCTTGGGCAAATGCTACTTTCTTTTAGATCTTCCACTGGACCAGACAAAGCAGCGCAAGTGGAAACACGATCCGTGGTGCAGTGAGAGGGGTCTCTCCAGTGGTCGGTGCAAGCCCTGAGGAGTAAAGAAACTGGTGGGCCAAAGACGCCCAGAGCCGTGGGCGCCTTCCTCTGGAGGATGTGGCTGAAGCTGTACCAGTATCCAAAGGTCTACTGCTTACTATATAAGGACATCTTCCCAGCATCACTCAGTCATACACTTCCACATTGTATTCTTAGTGGGTTGCTGGGCTCCTACGGGGCTGGAAGTGAAATACCCTGAATTCTTTACTTGAATCCTAGTGTCTGACTTCCTGCCAAGTGAGAAAACATAACATAAATTTTGTCTAAACATCAGGAGACATATGTTCTAGCCCTTGCTTTGTCCCTAATGAGCCCATTGTGGGATCTCACACAAATCACATAAACTCCCTGGACTTGGGCTTTCTTCTCTATAAATGGAATATTTGGTGTACTTTCTAGTTCTTTCTAGGCCTGGAATTCTATAAGTTTGATCCAATGTCTCCCCCAGATATGTAAGTGGTAGGATTGTAGCCTACAGGTGTAGGAAGTGGATGATGTGCTTTTCAAATAAGTCATCAAATTGACAAAAGCAAAAAATGAAACATATAAATGTCATTCAGCAAAAGGGCAGAACATCTGGGAAATTCTAGACTGGCTATTGATCATTTCCTATCCTAGAAGGTCAGGGAGGGGTTAATCCAGACCATTTTTAGATTTAATGTAGTTTATTTGTGGGGTGCCAGGATAGCTCAGCAGTTGAGTACTTGCCTCAGAAACACGAGGTATGGGGTTCAATTCCCGGCCCCAGCCTGTGACATTCCATGTACTGAGCTGCAGCACCACTGATAACCACTGAGATGGCTCAGTGGTGAAGGTTCTTGCCTCCCATGAGGGAGGACCCAGGTTTGGTTCCCGCCCCACGCAGCCCCACACCACCTGTGTGAAATGAAACCATGTCACAACTAATGATGTGCAACTATAGATTGCTCTGGGCCTTCCTCCCTCTCTCTCTCTTTCTCTCCCTCGGTCTCTTGCTCTCTGGCGCTCTCTCTCTCTTTTTCTTTCTCTCTCTCTCGCTCTCACCTTCTCCCAAACAGTTAAAAAAAAAAAAGACATTTAAAATAGAGTAATTTACTTGTAAAATGAACATATGGGAACTTTAGAGAAAGTGAATTCTTAATAACTAGGATGAGGAAGACGGAATATAGTCAAGTGAAAGATTTTAAAATGTCTAAGAAAAATATTAAGGTTTATCAACCACATAAGATATTAAAGGGTGCAAATACTTCAAGAGTTTTAGGATAGTCTAGAGTATTTTTGCCTGATTATACAATAACAATAAATTACCAAGTAGTAAGAAAAAAGAGACAGAAAATGATTGTGATTGTCTAAGAAATTAACAAAATAATTTAAACTTAATAAAATATAGGTAACTCTGGAAACAGTAACACAAAATCAATAACTTACTCCCATCCTCAGCAAATGTAGAACCATTTATTTACTTAATTGAGCTGGAAACTAAGGACAGTTATACTAGGTAGAGTCTTGTTTCTCATTTTATCCCATTCAGTCAGTTGCCAAGATTTTTTCATTCCTAAATGTGTTCTGTTGCTAAATGTTCCATTGCTAAAAATATCTCCACAGTGGAGAAAAAAAGCCTTTAAATCAGCTTTTCATTATACGTCTTCCAGTTTCCCAAAGGGATCTCCTAACTTTGTACCCTTATACCATTCTCTCAACTCCTTCTAGAGAGATCGATTTAACATACAGATTTGATTATGTCACTTCCTTTAGTCATAACATAAAAAGCATTTATTTGGCTTTATTTCTAGGTACGTTCATCCACAAATGGCCCGCCAGCTGAAGGCTCTGGTGTCTAAGATATAATATGTGCTTAATAAATGCACTTTGAATGGGGGAGTGAATTCGTATGAGAGTTTTGATATTTGAGCTAAACAAAGGGCACATACAACTGTCTAATGAGCAATCAGCAGATATGGTGGCCTAGGGGAATAACATCCCAGGAGATGGAGAGAGGGCTTACTGATGAGTCACGTGAACCCACTTTCAGCATTATTTTGGGGAATGAACTTTGGAGCCAGAAAACAAAACCAGAAAACAAACAGGAAATAAGAGGAGATAGGGATCATGATTTCTAACATAGACTGGGTAAATTAACGTCAGTCTCAGAAATAATTTCAATTGGGGATATCTTGTGAAGATTTAGTTCACCACGAACCACTCATCTTACTTCCTATGGGTAGTTTAACTAGTCTTGTGAATGAGAAGGAAGAGATAGTGACCACATAACCTGGTGTTAATGATGAATTTGTCAAAGTCCTCACTGCATCACCCTGACTTGAGGTAGACACCTATAGCCAGATGATGGGATCATTAGACCAGAGGTCCTGAGGCCGTTTGGTTGGGAATTTAAGTCGGTGCTTAGTGGCCTCCCTAGAGTGTTCTCCTTAGCCCTGCCCTGTTCAACAGTTTATTGAACACTTGAATGAAGATCCAGAAAGCACATTGACTGAATTCATGGATAACATCAGTGCCATCAAAATACTTTGTGAACCAAAATAAAGATCCCAAGAGGACTCAGCAATAGGGGAAAATGGGATCAACGCTGTAAAATGAAATTGAATAAGAATATAAGATCTCCATCTTCTTTCACAGCAGCACAGTGTTTAAGTTCAGGGAACTTGTGGATACCTTTACAATTTGAGTTAACAGAGTGATCTAAGGTTTCCTTGAGGAAAGGAAAGAATATAAAATGAATGAAAAAATAGATCATCCCTTTTTCTGCGTGCTGGTCTATCACACCTGGAATGTTGCTTTTGGTTCAAGTTGACATCAGACTTTCAAGTTGAGGTAGAGATGGAGGAAACTAAGGGAACTATTTAAGGTGTGAGAACCATATCTGATGAAAAACAGTAGAAGGATGTGGGATGAACAGCCTGTGGGAGGGATGGGCCCAGGACCAAGGCAGTCATCTTACAAATCAGGAGAGTTGTCCCATGGACGGGAGATCTTACTGGTCTCACAGGTAGAGCTGAAACCAATAGATGGCTATTATAGAGATATGATCACATTTCATAGTAAGAAAGGGATTTATGGGGAAGCTGGGATGGCTCAGTAGGTTAAGCGCTTGCTTTGCAGCCCCGGAGCCCAAGAATCGAATCCTGGGCCTGGCCCAGGCGGACCCACATGCTGAACTGGGAAGTGCCCCCAGTTCAGTTCTTGCCAGGACCTATGCAGGAGGCTCCCGGCCCAGTCCCTGCCCTGTGCAGCCCCGCGCCCACCTGTGGAGTGAAACTTTATGGAAAACTAATGCTGTCAACTATGGAGACTGCTCTGGGCCCTCCCTCTTCTCTCTGTCTGTCTCTCTGTCTCTCTCTCTCTCTGTCAAAAAAACAATAAAAAATAAATCTAAAAAAAAAAAAATAGCCTCCTATATTTAAAAAAAAAAGAAAAGAAAAGAAAGGGATTTATAAGGATTACAGCAATGACTGGAAAACCTGTTGTGACATGTTGTTGATTCCATCTTTTGATGGGAGATTGGCCTGAACTTCCAATGTGTCTTGTAACCTCCATTAAAAACAAATCACCATTAGCCATAGACTCATATGCTAAAGTGTAAAAACCGGCCCTGAACTTCTCCCAGTCCTTTATCCACTCTCCTTTGCCATATGACCTGGCAGCATCTCCCACCAAGAGTTGATTTCTCAACCCCTTGAATCTGGGCTCGACTCTGAGGACTTGTTTTGACTAAAGTGGAGGCTTCAAAAATACTTGCGTGTCAAGGCTTCTCCGTGGCTGCTCCTGGGGGATCCTGAAACTGCTGTGGCTTAGGCTGGCTTATTGGAGACCCAGGGTGCTGTCTTACCTCCGATGACAGCATCAAGAGGCAAACGTGGGAGTAAGGCCCACCCCATCTGCACGCTGACGGCAGCTGTGTGCCCAAGCCAGTAAATAGGAACTGCCCCGCTAGGCTAGTGCAAACTGCTGAGTCAGAGTTGTTAGCTAATAAACAATGGTTGCTAAACCACTATGATTGGGGAGGGTTCAGCAAAAACTGATACATCGTACATAGACTGTACTCTGCCTTCTCCTAAAATTTTTGTTTCTTTGGCTTTTCATAATTTTACAAGAGGGGAACTGAGCTTTGTTTTTTGTTTGTTTTTGTTTGTTTCTAAGTTGAAGACAAAATCTATTAACCTTCATTGTATAGAGAAAGTGGTAGGTTGAGATGGGGTAGAAGTGGTGGGAAATGTGGAGGACTAGAGAGAATTCTGTTGGTCGAAAGATTTTTCAGAGTTGTTTACAGACATGGATAATTGATTACATGGTTTAATATCTAAACAACTGCCTGGATGAAAGCAATCATCCAAGACACCGCACACAGGAAATGCTATGCTGTGCTTTGGCATCTCTTTCCCACTAACAATAGAGACAGATTGAAACTTCCGATTATGAGGGTTTGAGGTGAGTTATTATCCCTGATATTAGTAAGTCCCTTTTGCATAGCACATTTTAGCTGAAAAAACAAAACAAAACAAAACAAAAAAACTTTTAACCTCTGGTCCTTTGTGTATTTATAGTAAGCGTTTCACACTCAGAATTTTACGGGCACGTGCATCTTAGTGGGGGTTTGCAGGGAGAATCTGTGTCCTTGCAGCTGTGCAGAATGGGGGTGGAGGCGAGGAGGGAGCAGGGTGAAACGATGAACACAGAGCCCCCCTGCCCGGGAATGAGCGGCTCCCCACTTCCATGGTTTGCAGACGGCACTGTAAGGGTTCTCAGACGGCTCTAGATGGAAAGACTAATGTCTACCACATTGTTTCTGTTAGTTGCCTTCCTTGGAGCATTAGCATCTCGAGGAAACGTTATCTAGGAATTTTTAGGAACCTTTCTGAATGTTCGTGAGGCCTCATTGGAAGCTACTGGATCTGTCATGAAAGGAGCAACATAACTTGGGCTGCTGTTCTTTCCCTTTCTCACAGGTCAGACCAGAATCCAAAAGGAGATTCTTTGGAATTCGTCAAAGAACGTGCCCAGCACACTCTCCTTTCATTTGGTACAGGCTTTCTTCCTCATTTTGCTTCGCATCTTCTTTGCCCTGCTATTAGGAGGGTGCTTTTGGGGGTTTCTCCACTCTCTGGGGGAATATACAATATCTTGTTTCTTCCTCCTCTAAAAAGAGTCTGTAAATAATCAGAAATGCTTCCCAAAGAAGAGACTGCTAATCAGGGCTCCTGGGTTGGAGAGAGTGAGTCCTTGTTCCAACTAACGCTTTGAACACACAATCCTTCAGGCAACCTCAGAACCTTTTCCTACTGGAGGTCTCAAGGCTCTGTGAGGTCAGCTGGCTGATCGATGACTTGATTAACCAGCCAATTTAGCATACGTCACTATGAAACACCAAACATTAAGTAGAACTGCTGTATGCACAGTCTCACCATCCCACAAATTAAACAATATTCAACTTCTGGAGGGGTCTGTAGTGATGGTTTTTTAGGACTAGATGTTGTTAAAGAGACCAAAGACGTGCATATTTACAAGGGCTGCCTGGAAGAAATCCAGCCATTATCAAGATAATGAGAACCATTACATGGCTGGATACTTTCTGGACATCCCTTTTGTATATGTGTGTGTGTGTCTATAAACACACACACACATGGCATATGTGTACATATGTTTGTGTGTCTGTACATATGTGTGGACACATATATATATATTGTGTTTGTATGTCTGAATACAGACACATAAATATGTGTATATTTGGTGTGTCTACATGTACCATTTATGTATGTCTAAGGATCTAATGGTCACATAAAGTTTAATGTTGAATAACACTTTAAGCTTACAAATAAGTCATTTTCACTTAAAGATTCCCTTTCTTTCACTAGAAATGTTTTATGTTTTATTGTTCTTTCTCACTGTGTCCCCCCTGCTACCCACCCACATCCCATCCTTATACCCCACCCACCTGGGAAAGATAGATTGGCTCAATGTTGAAATAACAGAAAATTCCTTTTATAGGCAACTTAGGCCGCATTCCATTGTCAGTATAGTAAACAGAAGTAAGAAATGTCAGTATTAGGCAACAGTCAAAAAATGCAAATGCTTTTCTGGAAATCTTTCTGTTTCAGCCTCCTAGTTACACTGAGTAATTCCTTCATTCACCTTCCAAATATTTGGCATAAGATTATCTTGCAGGGCCTCAGTTATGAGCATTAAGCAAATTTATCCATGCAAAAATGTGCAGCAAAGTGGTTTATCATAGTCTAAGGCTCAGTGGATCTTTTTTAAATGCAGTTGCTCCTCTGAGTAAAAATAGAATTCAGGGAGCGCCAACTAGAGAGCATCCTGCTGACTGAATCATCTTTACAAATAGTTGTTCTATTTTCAAAGTAAGAATGTGTTTTTTCTATCATGTTTAGGCGTCATGTAGCATAAAGTCATGAATAGAGAGATTAACTGCTGTGTTTGTGCTATGAATAACACAAAGCTGAGATTAATAATCTGTTCAGAAAATTCTTTCTCGTGCCATGTACAGATTTTCTTTTGTGCGTTTCACTATTGCTATCTGATGGTCCTAAGTGTTCGCCGTATTTGTATAGACTCTTTGCCTCTTTCCAGAGCCTGAAATGTTTATGTTTTAACACATTGTCTTCAAAGACTCCAATGAAAAGCAAGATGTGTTCTAGGAAATCGGTTACGGATTTTCCAGCGTAATTACTAAAACACTTCCTCTGTTGAATCTGTGTAGATCAGTAGTCCTCCACTGCGGCAATCGCCCCACCCCCAGGGGGCGTTTGGCCATGTTGGAAAAACATTTGTGGTTCTCAAACTGGCACCTAATGGGTAAAGGCAAAGGGTATTGCCAAACATCCTACGATGCCCAGGGCCGCCTCTCCCAGCAAGAAGTTATCTGGCCCAACATTGCGATAGTGCCGAAGTTGAAAGACCCTGGTGGAGAGTATCTGGGTTGCGTATCACAACGCTGTGTTTTATTCTGTGCAGTAGACCATGCTGTCTATAATCTACCAGAACAGCTACCAGTGACTTATGGACTTCGGATCCTTTCACCCTGAATATACACCATCCCTTTTTTCTGTGCATGTCGAGTCGGGGAGCTGACCGCCAGCTGGAGTGGAAGACACTCTATTATTGGTGGCTTCAGCTCAGTACCTTAAAGGGAATTTGGTGCTTTCTTTGTTACTTGTGACAACTGGCCTGAAGGCGTATGGAGAATAGAGGCGAGGAAATATGTCTTCAGTTGATATGATGGGAAAGGAATTGGAGATCTTTAAAACATATATGATCTATTCTACCACTGATTAGCACGTGACCTTCAGGAACCCCCTGGTTTCAAAACATCATGACTCACAAATCCTTGATGATCTGTCACATAGTGAGAACACACGGCCTTGCCTCTGTCAGTTCATTATTCTCATTGGTTTTCTCAAAATCAGCTGCGAATTCTTTCCTTAAGAGGTACTTTTATTTATTTACTTATTTATTTTTCAGTTATGCTTGACATTTCATATTATTTTATATTAGTTTCAGGTGGACAGCATAGTGGTTAGACATTTGTATAATTTATGAAGTGATCCCCCTGACTCGTCTAGGGCCTACCTGATACTACACATAGTTACTACAGTATTATTGACCATATTCCTTATGCTGTGCTGCACATCCCTGTGACTATTCTGTAACTACCAATATGTATAATGCTTCTTAATCCCTTCACCTTTCTTACCTGCGCTCCAACCTTTCTCCCACCTATAATATGTATTTCACCCTACCGTTTCCTCCCACCTATGGGGAAAATCTGATTAGAGAATGAGCCTCAAATTTTCCTATTGCTTCTTCTGGGAAGTACTAGTATTTCTATGGCTTCTACTTCCTTCTCACCTTCAGGGCCCCAAAAAGGAAGTGATTTGCTTGAAGTACAGTCTGAGAGGGAGCCCATGGGAATGTAATTATTCAAGTCTTTCTTATTTTTCTTAGAGTAGATAGAACTTGCAACTAGGAATTTATCAAGTTATTAATGATTCTGTCATGAACACCAAAGTTTCAAGACAACAACTACCCAAATGTCTGCAGTCAGATGTTTTATGCTTGGAGTCAACAGGAGTCTTAGGTCCGGCTTTCAGTCACCACAAGTAGAGCACCGTGGAGAGAACACAGATTGACTCAGCTATCTAAAGATAACCTCATTTTAAATCGGGAGTAATTGTCATACTTCACAGAGTTGTGAGTTGGAAAAACTTACACGTCTTCATATTAAAACTCCCTAATGGGGCTTTTTAAGCAGATGGGTTAAAAACAAAAAACAAAACAAACCATAAACCACCCATGGATCCAAATTGAGGAAATGTCAGAAGTCTAAAGAATAAATACAAAACCCAAAAGACCCTTGCAAGAGGGGACGGAAAATATACATGCCAAGGAATGAAAATCAAATAGGTTTCAGGCTTTCCATTAGGATTAGTAGACTCCAGTGGAGATAGCAAAGCCTTCAGAGTTCTGATGAAAATCAACATTGGTCCTTGAATTCTATACCCAGATGAAGAATTAGTAAAGCCTAAGGACAAAACAGAAACAATCCCCAATATGCAAGGACACAAAACATAGACTCTCGTATATCCTATATGAAAGCGTTGTCTGGGAGGTTACTCCAGAAATGAAGGAATGTTCAAAAGAAAATAACATGAGGCAAAGGAACAAATAACAATGAAGGGTGACCTAGCAGAGGGGAACGAGGCTGAAAACAAATTCTTTAAGAATCAAGTAGATGCTAATTGAACATTCTCTTTGGAGCTGCAGAAATTAGTGGCATGGGCTTCTATTATTCTTGTTTGATCTCTGTATCAATAACATTTATATAATCATAATAGTTAAATACTCCTTTGGGATGACTATCCAAGAATAAAGCATAGCTAAGACCTGAAGGTTATTAACTGAAATTAATTGTTATAAAACATTGGTAATAAAAGACAACATGACTAATAAAAAGACAGTCATGAAATAGTGCTTTTAAGGAAGATTGTGAATCTAAGGAAATGTCTTAATTTTTCATTATCGAAATCAATAGATACTGTCTAACAGATAATTTAAAAAATGGACCCACAGAATTTGAACAGATCCCCTTATAACTATTACTCGTAATATTTTTTTCTGGAGGTATTAAATAATGCAATTTGATAAAACAAATAAATCAGAGGTACGAAGTACAAAGGTGGTGAAAAAATGATCATCATTTATAGATACCATGTTTATATAATTATAAAACCCCAAAGAATCTTCTGGAAAATTATTGTAAAAATAAATTAGCTCAGTAAGTTAATAGAACATATCAGAAATCAATTAACCTTAAGAAAGTGTAAAAATGGCAGTATTATAAAAATAACAGAAGACAAGTCACCAAGAAGAAACTTAGCTAGAAATATATATAAGTTTTGTGAGGAAAATTTGAATTATTTCTGAGGGATACAAAATTAAAAACAAACTAATGGAAAGACTTAATGCCCATTCATGAGAATGCCCAATATCATGAAGATGTCAGTGCCACCAGAGTTAATTTACAAATATAACATGGTCCAAATCAACATACCAGCTAGCCAGAAAAACTCTGGAAAAAGTAGAGCAGTTATTATTTATGCTAAGTATTAAAATGCAATATAAAACTTCAATAATTAAAATAGTGTGGTGGTGTGCCATAAATACAGATAGACAAAAACGAAAAGAAGAAACACCCATACATAGTCCAAAATGCATCCTAAAATGAGTACGTAGTAAAGATACTGTCTCAAATAAAGTGGGTCAGGGAAGACTTCTTTTTTTTTAATTTTTTTTTATTGTTTTTGACAGAGAGAGAGAGAGAGAGAGAGAGATACAGAGACAGAGAGAAGGGGGAGGGCCCCAAACAGTCTCCACAATCGTACATCATTGGTTTTTCCACATAGTTTCATTCCACAGGTGGGCGGGGCTGCACAGGGCAGGAACTGGGCCGGGGTCTCACCCCGGTGAGAACTGAACTGGGGGCACTCCCCAGCTCAGCATATGGGTCCACACGGGCGGGGGCCGGGACTTAATCCTCGGTCCCCAAGGCTGCAAAGCGAGCGCTTAACCCACTGAGCCATCCCAGCTAGGGAAAACTTCTTAATAACTGTTTTGAGGACAATTAAGTAGGCCTCTGAGATGACATAGAAGATCTGAATTTTACACTGTATTCCTGATAATTGCACAAAAATCTAGGTGTAAAATGAAGAAATAGATATTAAATTACTAAAAGATAACAAACATCCTTTATAACATTAGAACTCAGAAGGCCTTTTTAACTATGATTCAAAATCAATAAATAATTTTAACTATTAATAAATTTCATGGTCTGAAACCACAGTTACTTTTGTACCAACCTAATATATAAAAATCAGTATTTTTTTTTTTCAAGGCAAAAGACCATAAGCAGATTCACAAGACAAATGACAAACTAGAACAAATATTTTTAACTTATTTCACAAACAGCTAATCTCCCAAGCGCATAAAGAGTTCCTAGATGACTGTAAGAAAATAGCCAGTAATCATTAGAAAAATGGGTGAAGGCTATTAACAGGAAGTTCACAGAAAAATAAAAACAGCCTTTAAATATAAGAAGTGGCTTAGCCTAACTAGAATAAGAAAAATGCTAATTCATACTATACTGAGTTATCAGGTTTCATCTAGCACATAAGCAAAAATCTGAAATCTGTGGTAAATACGTGAAATAACAGAAACTCATTCATTGCCTCAGTGAATCTAAATTTGTGTGTCCCCTATGGAGAGCAATTGGCAATATGTATCTATGAAAAAATAATATCACATTCACTCTTTGACCCAGTAATCTAATTCTAGATATCTGTCTTACATATACACCTTATATTTACATAATTATATATGTACAAGGTTTTTGTGTGGCATTTCTGTTAGAGCAAAAGATTTTTTTTAATGTCATTCTGTCCAGAACTGGCTAAATAAACTAGAGCATATTTTTGGAATGTTATGCAGCTACCAAAAAGGAAAGATAGAAAAAAGAATGGGGAAGCTCTCTGGATACTGATAAGACAATAACTTCAGAAATGTATTCAGTGGGGGGAATTAGTACATATTATTGTTTTTGCTCCAGCTGCATAAAGAATTACTAAAAGCATAAAGAAACTAATAACAGTGACTACTTTTATTCCTCAAAAATGTAAGCATAGAATTACCATAGCATCTACTAATTCCACTTCTGGGTATGCACCCAAAAGAATTAAAAGCAGAAACTCAAAAGGACATGTATGTATACATCCATGTTAATATCAAAATTATTGACAATAACCAAAAAGTAGAAACATCTCCATGTCCAATGAGGGATAAAGGGATAAAACAAGTATGGTATACAAGTATACATAAATGGAATATTATTTAGTATTTAAAAAGGAGTGAAATTCTGATACACACTATAACATGGATGAACCTTGAGAACATGCCAAGTGAAATAAGCCAGACACAAAGGGTAAATATTGTAAGATTTCACTTATATGATGAGGTACCTAGAATAGGCAAAAATTCATTGATATATAAAGTTGAATAGGGGCTGAGACAAAAAATTGCTAGCGGCTGAGGGAGAGGGACAGAAGGTGGAATAATTGTTTTCTTTTTTAAGATTTATTTTATTGTTTTTGGCAGAGACAGAGAGAGAAGGGGGAGGGCCTAGAGCAGTCTCCATAGTTGTACATCATTAGTTGTGACATGGTTTCATTCTACATAGGTGAGCCGTGGGCTGTGCAGGGCAGGAACTGGGTCAGGGGGCCTCCTGTATGGGAGGCACACCCCTGCGAGCCAGGGGCCGAACCAGGGGCCTCCGACATAGAAGCTCACCCTGGCAGGAACCGAACTGCCTCCCCACTCCCCCAACATGGGAAGCACACCACAGTTCAGCATGTGGGTCCGCACAGGCCAGGACTGGGACTTGATCCTCAGCCCCTGAGGCTGCAAAGCGACTGCTCAAGCCACTGAGCCATCCCAGCATCCCAGAAATACTGCTTTATGAATAGAAAATTTCACTTCGAGATGATGAAAAAGTTCTAGGAACGGATGGTGGTGATGGTTGCAAAACAGTGAATGCACTTACTACCACAGAACTGCCTACTGAAAGTGGTTACAATAGTAAATTTTATGCTATGAATATTCACCACAAGAAAAAAGAAAAGGCAACCAACCCAGAGGTAAAAGTGACAAGACTCAAAGTAAACTTCTTGAGCTATGTAAATACACTACCTACTTACCAAATAAGATCCATAAATAAGTTCTTAAGAAGGATCTAGATTTTCCTCTTGGATTACTTCTATAATTTGATTTTATTTTCTATGCAGGTACTACTTTATTTTCTTTCTGATATATTTCTTTAATATTTAAAGTCTTTTTTATTGCTTTATTTATCTTTTTTTATTGTTAAATTTATTAGGGTGACATTGGTTTGTAAAAACTACATAGGTTCCAGGTGTACAACTCTATATAGTCCTTCGTCTATGTGTTACAATAGGTGTTCACCACCCAGAGTCAGCTTTCTTTCCATTACCGTGTATTTACCTCCCCATTCCTTCCCGCCCACTTTTTCGATATTTTAAAAGCACATTCCTCAATGTGGATTGATTAAACACGCACACACCAGAATATTAAGCAGCAATGATTGAGAATAAGGTAGCTCTCGGTTTCCCTCTTTTGTTTGACAGACCCAAGTTCTGGCCTCTAGAGAGGTGTTCTCAGCTCTGGTCTTTGTGCAGCTGGGTTGGGAAGGTGGGCACTGGCCTTCCCCAGCGAACAACTCAGTTCACGATAGTGACTCAGCCTGCTTCTCATTTTCTTTTCTTCTTCTTTTTTTTTTTTAGAGGTGAAGCAGCAAAGTTTATTAAGAAAGGAAAGAAGTAAAAGCTCTCGAAAGGAGATGGGACATCCGAAAATGAAATGCCCATGGAAAAAAGGAAAGCTCTCTGGTGAGAGGGGGCACCTGAAAGTGGAATACCCCAACATCTTCTAAGGGATAACGAGATTTCTGTGGATGTGTTTCATTTCATAAAGACTAGGATGGAAGGTGGACCAGCATTACCTAGTCTATTGCAGATGACATAATTTTTTTAAATCCTAATTTTATTTTTAATTGTGCTCAAATCAATTTACAAAATGTACCATTTTAGTCATTTTTAAGTGTACAGTGCATAGTGGCAGGTATATTCACATTGTTGTGTAGCAGATCTCTAGAACTATTTTATCTTGTGAAACTGAAACTCTATACCCATTGAACAATAACTCTCCATTTGCCCCTCCCTCCCAGTCCCTGGCAACCACCATTCTACTTTCTGTTTTGATGAGTTTGACTATTTTCGTTCATCAAATAAATGGAATCATTATTTGTCTTTTTTTTTTGTAATTGACTTATTCCACCTAGCATAGTGTTCTCAAGATTCATCTATATTGTGGTATATGACAGGATATCATATAAGCTTGCATAGTATTCCAATATACTTTTGTTTACCCATTTAGCCATCAGCGGACATTCAAATCATTTTCACCCCTCAACTATTGTGACTTAATGCTACAATGAAAATGGGTGAGTAAATATCGCTTCAAGACCCTGCTTTCAGTTCTTGGAGGAAGATACCTAGAAGTGGGCTTGCTAGTTCAGATGGTAATTCTGTGTTTAATTTTTTGAGGAACTGACGTATTGCTTTCCACGGTGGTTGCACCGTTTTGCATTCTCACCGTAGGGCACAGGGGGTTCCAATGTCTCTCTAGCCTCTCTAACACTTCCTGTGTTCTGGTTTGGTTTTGTTTGTTTTGTATTTTTGACGTAGCCTTCTGATAGACGTGAAGTAATACCATTGTAATTTTGATTTGCATTTCTCTAATGACTAGTGATGTTGAACATCTCTTTATATTCTTGTTGGCCATTTGAATATCTTCTTTGAATAGAATGTCTATTCAAATTCTTTGCCCATTTTATAATCAAGTTATTTTGTTGTTGTTGAGTTAGAGGAGTTCTTTGTAAATTATATTCTGGATGTTAACCCTTTATCAGACATTTGAAGATTTACAAACCTTTTCTTCTATTTCATAGACTGCCTTTTCACTCTGTTGATGGTTTCCTTTGATATGTGGAAGATTTCTTAGCTCTGATACCAAAAGCACAGAAAAGCAAAGCAAAAACAGACAAATGGGACTGTGCTGTTTATTAGTCTCTCTATCCATTTCTCTCTCTCTCTGTACAGCTCAGCCATGGTTACCATGGTTATGACATAGACAGCTAGCTGATTTGCAATTCCCTTTTTTCACTGCTGTCATCTGAGAAATTGGGGTTGTCTGGGGGGCAGCTTTGGGACCATTCTGAAGAGTTGCCTGGTTCTAGTTATCTTTGCCTGATCTCTTGTGTATGTTCTGTGCATCTAGAATCATTTTCTCTCATCCAGCGGCACAAAACTACTTACAACTGTCTGAAATGCGACAACTAAATGTATGTCTCGCCGCTTTGAGTACAAAACACTTCCTTATTTTACCGCTGCCAAGAGACATATTCATCTCACGTTGAAAACTATGATGTAGTCAGCAAAAGAGCGAAGTGAATTTTTGTTTCTTTTTAAACTTTTTCTGTTAGAGCAATGGCTGCAGCAGATTTTTGTTAGCATTAAACAAGGTTTTTAATAACGATTCTAAAATGATTTATCTTACAATATTTATTTAAATTTATCAAAGAGACCAAAATATGTTACTTCGGCAACAAATGTGTTTCACTTGCTGAATCCTGAAGTTTAGCCTGTTGCTACAATGTAGTAGTAATACGTGAAGTCGTTTACCAGAATCTTCTCAGGACGTACCCTGCCCCAACTCACCCCCACACTGGGTCCTTTTTCCCTCGTTTCTCTTTTCCATAACTTTCTTATCGTGGAACTTTCATTAATTCAGTCCCGTTCCTCACATTTGTAGGGAGAAGAGTACAAGCAGAACTTTATATACAGTATGACTAAGTATTTAAAATTATACATCAAGCTACCAAACTTACATAAAATGGGTACATTCGGTCTTCACTACTTGCAAATTCTGTACTTGCTCATTTGCCGACTTGTCTAAAATTCATTTGTAACCCCAAATCAATGCTTGCAGCACTTTTGCAGTCACTGATGAACACACACAGAGTGTCAGTGGCCTTGGGACGCGTGTTCCCAGTCAAGGGTGAACAAGGCAACGCTGCCGTCTTGTTTCAGCTTTTACACTGTAAACAAGTGTCTTTTTTATGGTCCAGTTAAGTGCCATATTTTTCACATTTTCATGCTTTTTGTTGGTAGTTTCACTATTGAAAATGACGCCTAAGTAGAGTGAGGAGGTGCTGTCTATTCTGAGTGCAAGAAAGCTCTGATGTGCCTTATATGCATATGTGTGACAAGCTTCTTTCAGGCGTGAGTCATAGTGCTGTTGGCCGTAAGTTTAATGTTAGCAAATCAGCAATATATATTAAATAAGGTGTCTTTAAGCAGTAACACACATAAGTAAGGTTATGTATTGATTGGTTGAGGAAAAAGCTGTGACCAGAAGCTCACAGGAACCCTCTCCATTTATTCCCTATAGGGCAATAGTTGGGTATTAACTAATCCAGTGTTTTAGGGGACTTTATAGAACTTTATAGCACAAAGTAATAGATTTGACTGTACTAGCTTCTTACCTCAATAAGCATACATTTATAATGACAAAATAAAAGATGAACAAAGCTATACCGTTTTTAGATTACTAAAAAATACTTAAAAAATCAAAAAATTGGGAAGCCAGGATGGCTCAGTGGGTTGAGTCCTCGCTTAGCAGCCCTGGGGTTCAAGGATCAAACCCCGGCCCTGGCCTGTGCAAACCCATATCTGAACCTGGGGTGTGCCCCCAGTTTAGTTCTTGCCAGGGCAGTCCCCCTCCCCCCGCCCCCCACCTGCCTGGTTCCTGCCCTGTGTAACACTGTGCCCACCTATGGAATGAAACTATATCAAAAACTAATGAAGTACTACTATGGGGACTGCTCTGGGCCCTCCCCCTTCTCTCTGTCTCTGTCAAAGAAAAATTAAATTAAATTAAAAAATCAAAGAAAATGAAATTCATATACTTGTAGCTGTCTTTGTGTCTACTGACAGGTTGGTAATGTTTGGATGAGCAATAAAGACATAAGTTATGCATTATCATATATGTATTTTATGTATTTTTTCTTGCTTTCATTTCAACAAAGACACTAATAATGTTTTCATAATAAAGATATTTATATAATGTGTCCTTTGGTATGGAATAAACCAAAAGATTGTAATTGTGTGCAATATGAATAAACATCAATATATTTTTAGCCAAAAGCAAATAAAAAAAAATGTTTACCTAAATTGAAAAATTAAAATTATTTGTATATATTTTAAGTTATCTATCCTTAAAAATATTTAAAATTATCTGTCAAAATTAGGAGAAAAATAAGTTATGATTTATGAAACCAAAATGTATAATAAAAATTATATAATTAGGAATTATAATTAGGGGATGCCGGAAAAGCTCAGCAGTTGAGCGCTTGCCTAGCAATCGTGAGGTCCAAGGTTTGATTCCTGGCCCCAACCCGTGCAAACCCATATGCTGAACTGTGGCACAACTGGTACCGTGGAAGCAAAGGTCTCACTTCTCACACAGGAGCCCCCTGGTTCAGTTACCCCTCCCCCCTCCAACCCTCCCCCCGGCAGCCCCACATCCACCTGTGTAGAATGAAACCACATCACGACTAATGATGTACAACGACTGCTCTGGGTCCTCGCCCCTTCTCTCTCTCTTTCTCAAACAATAAAATAAATCTTAAAAAGAATACATTATAATTAATTGACATCAAATTTTTAAATAACGATTATTTAAATAAAATCGACCTCCTGAATTTACTGATTCCTTTTATAAAGCTATTCATAATTTTAGCTATCAGTATCCATCTAATTGCCACCATAAAGAATAGGTAGTACCCAGGTTACATCTAGCCCTATATACGCATTTTAAATACTATGCATTGTGTAGCGTAGCAAAAATCTCTCTAGCCCCTGTGTGCAGCTGCTGAAAAGACTTTACTAACTCCTGAGTGCCTCTAGAACCACACATCGGAGCCGAAGGGAAGCAAGTAATGGAGGCTGGGGAGCCCTGCAAAATAACGCTGTTGTGCAAGAATAGAAGAATGTGACAAGTTCATTCATTTCTCTTTTCTCTCCCCCAGTGATCCCACCACTTAAACTCACCCTGGACTTTGAAGCAGTGCTTGTCCCTGTCAACAGCAGGGACACAGCCTCAGAATTTCCATGGCTGTCTGACTCCCACACCCAGTGCTTCAAGGACTTAGAGTGAAGCTGTTGAGAAATGTCTCCCTGAGGCCCGGACAGTGTCAAGAACAGGTATATGCAGGATTATGGGTTGAGCCATAGTGGATCTGAGCCCTAAGCTGACTGAGCCCTGTCTCAAAAGATGGACTAGTTAGTCCTAAAAAAGGGTAAGAGCGGCTGTGTTGGGGTGGAAAGTTGTGAACCCGTCCTGATTTAAGTGGAGCACAGTGCAGAGCTGGTCATTGACCGGACACAGCTACATGGACATTCGATGGCTCTGGGCCTGGTGTGTTGCATTTAAGGATCCCCTCACCCCGTTAGGCTGCATCTCTAAGCTGAATTAAACCTTTCCTCCTGGTCAAAATGGAATTTCCTGCTTTCAGCATAGCAAGAGATACTTGCTGCCTGGAGGACAGAGTTAGGTAGCTTCATAGAATGATTAATGTTGCCCAAACGATACTTGGAGGACATTTAACCAGGGATTGATCCCCCTTTCATTGACACCAAGATCCACTGCCTCTTCCAACCTTCTTCAGATTTAAAACAACACTTACTTTTGTAACAGGGCATTATTAGTTCTTCCACCTTGGACAACCAACTCCTCTTTGTTTTTCAAATTTAGCCCTGGATGTGTTGTGTCCTAGGGCTGATCATGTTAATGACAATGAG